>DWLS01003765.1:0-15151 GCA_018246255.1 Pachliopta kotzebuea | reverse complement strand
ATATATAGGTATATATATATTAAACATTAATGTATATGTATATATTAATACATGTATATCTATTTATATGTATATGTAAGTTTTTCTCCCGTGTTTTGTTTGTGCAAAATAAGTATAAATAAATAAATAAAATATTTGTGTATCGCGAAAATACAGAATTGAACGGAACTTTTGAACAAACAGGGTCACCTCTAATCAAGTTAATAATAGATGATGGCTACTAGACGATTAATTAAGTCAGATCCTTGTTGATCTTACTTAACTGGTACAATTAAATCTATACTTTGATCGCGGAATTCAATTAAGCCGGAGGCCCATTATCCGGTTCGGTATTCATGTTCAGAAAGTAATTCGGATGTGACCCTGTATACGCAGGGGATCGATACTTTTGGATCTATCGAAATGTATGGTAGTTTTGTTTTAGCCGCGCCGTGGCCAAACAGTAAGGCCGACCAAAATGAAACCTGGCATTAATATTGAGGTGGGCACGGGGATGGTTCTCAGCCATATCCGGTTAAGGTTGGCCAACCGTAAGTGATGCCGAATGTCACTAAGTTCCACAACTATGTACATCTTTGACATTATTTTTAAACAAATATGTTTCTAGCATAAAATCACTATTTATATGTACTTCCGGTATAACCGGCCAACCTGAAGCGGGTCCAAAAGTCATTAAATATCTTTAGAGTGCCTGTTTTCCGACAATTTTTTTTAAGTACTTCCGATTCCAGCCAACCAGCCGAAAGTTGTCCACAATCTATATACCGTTATAGATCCTACATAAATATAGCGCAATATTGACCGAGAGAGTAACTAACTTTCTTTCCCATCACCAAAGTTATGTAGAAAATCTCTATGGTCACTGCGGAGTATTATTATAAGAAAGTCTATTGTACACTGAGATACAAGTGTATGAATAAGGCTAGGATCGTATTGATTGCCGGCTCGTCTGTTTGCGTGGCCGGATGCCAAAAACTTGGCCGACGCCGCAACGAATCACTTGTTACCTAAATGAGATTACGTCGTCTTACAATTTAATTAAGCACCAGCATCAGGACCTGACCGCTCTCGCCAAAACAACATTCGGTCTAGACTTTGCGGGTGGATTCAGTAGCCGTATTGAATGAGGCCTTGATTTCTATTAATTGAACCTGTTAAGATGTTTACAAAACACCACATCTAATTGCAATAAATCTTACAACTACTAATAATCTATCTAGTAATATCGTTAGCTAAAGGATCCTTCAAACAGAATCATTAGAATATCAAAGAGTAGTACATATTAAAGACCAAAAATTGACGATAGAGTTTATATCTAGCTAGACCTTATTTGTTGTATGTATGGTAATTACCATCCGAACCCCAAAATAGTTAAAGACATACCTAATTCAGTTCCGCTTTGAAAATTGCTGTAGCCAGTAAAATTACGACGGTAACGAGACTTAAAACCTTAGGTCTCATGAATATAATGTGATCGTTTATGATTGCTAACAGCTTTATACTTACAAACAGAAGGCCTATTGCTTTTCTCAGCGTTTTGTAAAAAAAAAAAAAATTAAGTTGTTAATATTGTAGTAAGTATTCTCGTGTATGGATGTTATCAGACTAATGGGTAGTAAAGTTCATACGTTGGATAATATTCGGAGCCTCCGCACGATCGGCTCGCACGCTACACGTAGACAATTTGCATGGATATAACATTCTTCGCGAATGCGATTTGCATTTAATTTAAATAAGCCCAAGGTGAAATTTTGCGTACACCGTTGGGGGGAAGGGAAAGAGGGAGTGGGGAAGAGGGGGTAAATTCACATTACAAATAAGGGAAAGAAATTGCTTACGCAAATACGCTTTTTTTCCGGCACCTTACCAATTGATCTCGAATTCACACGATGCTGGGAAATCTGTAGATTTAGAAACACAAGCCCTCACATGTTTACTATCACACAGTAATTATGTTATGGAACTGGATTTATGATATGTAAGTGGTTGAAAACCAGGAGGGCTTGAAGAAAATCTCTAATCAAACCATAACATATTGACATTTTAAAATCTTTAATGATTCAGTACTTCTTCATCAGCGGATAGACGTCCACTGGTGGATAACGGTTCAAAGCCCCCAATATTGGGGGATTTGGGCAGTCTCTCACCACTGTGACCCAATGAATTTTAGTGGGGCCAGAGCCTCGTTTGTTGATTGGCAGGTTGCACCACGAGTAGGTGAGCTTGACTTGGGTGACGTGAGTTGTTGTGTGGAACCTCTTACACCCCACGACGATAAAGGTTCACAAATATAACGAAATTAGGTCTTACAACAAACCTGTCATATTTTTTTAAACATAATTTAAAACATGTTTAATTTATTCATTTAGTGAAATCGCTCGTTCACACGAAATTTAGTATTCAGCTCAAAGCAACTAGTAAACTAGATAAGCACTAACCTAACTTCAAGTTGCATTAGATTTATTCAGATTCGCTAAAGCTCTAGTTCAGTTTGTAACTACCGTTACTCAATTCACCTTAAAGTGATAGTTGCTTAATTAAACCTTTAAAAAAGGATTAATTAAGTAAAGATAAATAGACTCTTAAGTTGACGTTTCATAACTTGAAACGTGTCAAGTGTACCGCCTGCGGCGGCTTCCATTGAAGCCTGATCTACATTGACGACTCTTGAAAGAGCCTGTTTGAATCCCGTTTGGAGTGGCCGAGTCACCTCGTTCCCAGATCGCGACAACCGACTTTTTGAATGATAGACGCGAGGGGTTCTCCGAAGCTGGTAATTAGTTTACACAACAAATAGACAGTAAGTGTGGTGAAAGTGGTGATAAAAACGACTCCACGTTATAATGACGCGTCCGTTACTATCTAAATTCAAAACAACAGCTAGTCGTGTTATACAACAAAATACAACTTTCACTACACCCGTAGAAGTTTCCTTACTGATATATAGTAAAGTATTTAAAAATACAGTAATAAGTAAACAAACAATAAATTTATTACTAGTAATGGGTTTATTACTAAATTTTTGATCAGTTTACTGGTTTTTTTTTTGAAGAGATGTTGTAGTCCTCAGCCACTATAATAGTCATGAAAACTTATTCGGTCCCAGAACTCGTGGATCCGAACCCCTTAAGCTGAACTATGTAAATAAATATATAAGGGAGAGGAGAAAGCCGAGGGAATAGGATGAGGGGAGGGTCGTAGAGAGAGACAGAGATATAAGTGGGAAGAGAAAGAGGGGAGATAATCTAAAATATACTTATATATATATAATTTACTGGTGGTAGTTGCCGGAGACTGTTAAAGTACCACAACAGCTCCTTTCCGCTGAATAATAATATGCAAACATTACTATGTTTCAGTATAATTGGAAGGACCTATATTACTACGCTAACGAGACTTAAGACTTAATGTCTCAAGGTCATCAACGTTTTGTGATATACCATCCTAACTAGTGCTACTTTGTTATGGGCTGTTATATCACTTGCCATCAGGTGAACATCGATCTCGTTTCCACATTTTACTGAATAATAGTTAGTGATACCTCTGATGTTACTAGCGGCCATAGGCTCCGGTCACCGCTCAACACTAGGCAGGCGTGACTGTCATGCAAGTGGGATAAAAAGATATGTATATTACTTAGTAACCAATACCACTGCTGGGCATAGACCTTTTCCAAGAACCTTCACACTGGTCCATCACCTGCTTTTCATGATGGAAATCGAAACTGTGATCTCTGTTGTAATGATAATGAAAATATTTTTCTAAAAAATACGGAACTAATTCTTTTTTAGGACTATCCAAAAACTTTAGCAAGGAGTTCACCTGATTGTAAGTGATACGCTTTCCTCATTACCATAGTAATTATACTGGCATATAGCACCATTTAAAGCGTAAAAGTATTGTTTAGACAGCACTATTTTTTGGTACCTACCAAGACGGTTTTTGGTAACAGAGACCTACCTATAGTAATTCCAACTTAAGTTAGTTTCTGAAGTATAACTTAATGATATCATAAAGACAGTTCACCTGCAGTAAGCTGAGATGGAACAAGCTCCTTACACACGGCCCCGTTATGAGCCATCGCGGCGTGTAGTTTCATAGACAACAATAATTACATGCCTCTGTGTTCCCAAGGCTCCTGTTAGTGCACTTAGGTCTTATCTAAGGTTACCTAAGGGATGCTGCGTTCATGTACACCGCAAACTGCGGTTACTGTAATAACATTAACCGTTTTCTTCACGTAAAATTTAACTGTTGGAACTTGTTTACATTTTAATTATATATCCTGTTTCCTATTTGCTGGTCTCTTAGACGTTTAAGCTAGAGTTTTAGTCTTAACTTAACTTACAGCTTACCTTAGTAGTTAAGTACCAACAAGTAATAACAAAAAATCTTTACAAAAATTGTTCACCTGTATTTATTACTTATGAGTTATTTGTCAAAACATTATGGTACAGCACTAGGTCTATGTTGTTATAGACCTTCTAAGGAGGTACCATCACAACTCCTACTGCAGCCAGTAAAAAGTACTGTGCAGACATGTGTTCGTGTTCCAGTTCGAAGGGCCCAGTAAGACAGGAAATTACTGGGGTAACGAGACTTAACAACTTAGGTCTTAAGGCGAAGAGCTCAATGTAATGCTGTGTGTGAGTGTGTGTATGATCTTAACTAGCGCTCCTTTGTAATTGGCAAGCGTATCACTTGTTATCTATCAAGTAAACGCTTTGCTTGTGTCGTCGAAACAAAAATTAACCCTTACCTCGGACCACTTACTTTACCCTAGATGATGAATCCGTAATCTGTAAAAGTAAAATCATCGAAACAGCTAAAATAACTGCTAGCCTGGGATGCCACTCGCTAAAAACACTGACGGTTGATGAGGTCATTAAGTACAGACCTTTTACCAGCATATGCATACCTTTGGTAGATTGGAAAGTCTGTAAGGTGAACGACGGTTGATCTGGTGAAACTCGCGGGAAGCCGGTGGTAGAGATTACTGTAGACCTATGCTCAGCTGTAGGCAACTTACCAAATAAGAATCCTCGGTTTCTTTCCTTAGTATTTACACTAAACCTTGATTTTTGACGATGATGATGCAGTGGTAATAGGCAGGGTATATTGGTCGAAGGAGTGACAACTGATGCAGTAGTAAGGTACTAAAGTGGCGGACGGATACCGGTAAACGTAGAGGTTGGAGGTAGGCCGATGATCTGGTGAAGGTCACAGTAAACCCTTGGATGTAGGCAGCTCTGGACCGACTGGAGTGGAGATCATTGGGGAAGGCTTTGTCCAGACAGCTAACAGCTACTAGATGCGTATAGCCAAAGATCTGGTTAAGTGTCGTTTCTTGGAAAAGGGTTGTGTTTATCCACTGATTGACTGCAGTCCACTGACTGTCGTTGGCTGTTAATGATGATGATGATGTTCAGCAATGAGCGCTAATCGGCTGATGATGATGGTGAAGCGTGCTAAAATACTCTAACCCATGTACTGCTGGAACACAGGTATATTGTATCTTTATATTATAGTACAGTCGCGGTATCCAACCGTCTTATATGAAACCAAAATGAAACCAGGAAACTCAGTTACGTGATAACCTTGTGATTTGAACGCTTGCTTTCCACGCCCATAGTACCGGGTTTGAATCCGGCCTGCACCAATGAATTATTCAATTCACGGACAGTTAATATAACACCAACTAATATCGGTTACTTTTGGGTATAAACATTAAAAAAAAAACAGGAAACCAAGACCCAATCAGTACGGTTGAAAAAAAAGGCATCGAACTCAAATCACGGATGTCCGCAATGCAGTATCAGTACGAGTATGGTTATTTATGCCATCGATACTGGCAACCCCGGCGCAGGCTCCGCATTTAACGTTCACGTATAAAGGGACGTGAAGCGACTCCGTTATGGGTTATTATCTTCATTGTAAAAGTTTATATTGATATATCGGAATTGCGATCGCACAACAATATTTTTTTAACCTGTAGACTATTACCTGATATTTACTGTCTGTTACTGAATCCGCGGTCTTCTTAATGTCGGTCTTTGCAGGTATAAACCGCCTCGGTAGGCACCACAGCAGCTTCAATTTTAACCGCCAAATAGTAATATATGTTTGCAACATTACTGTATTCCCGTTTAAAGGTAAGCTAGTAAAATTACTGAGGTGAAGAGCTTTGATACTTTGCCTCAAGGTAACACTGTGTATATATTTTAACCAGTACCATATTATAAGCATACGTATCACTTACCATCAGGTGAACGACTCTCGTCTTGTCATTTAAAAAAATGTTAATACATTATAATGAAAACATAGAATGTTTACATAGCACCATACTTTGAAATAGATACTTCATATTGTAATAATTTATAGTGTTTTTTATAGTTTATGTTATTATATTATAAGTTCTTAATATTATTTAAATAAAAAAACAACGTGGAGTGATTCATAGATAAGAGTGTTCACTAACAGGAGCATATTCTTCCACCTTCAGACTTTTGTACATTTTAAACTCACCATCAGATCATTCTTCTTGCACTCTTCTTTTTTATCTACATTATGTTTAACTTGTCCTCATTTTCGCGTGACGTCAAGAGAGAATCATGCAGAAGATGGTGAAGTGGTGACCAGAAGCCAACGACTCTTAGTATATAACCATCAGAATAGTCTTTTAATAATCAAAAACTAAGATAATATATATTACTGTTTTGTTATTCAAGCATTGATCCTATGTAATAATTAAATAAAAATAATTCGGTCTGATATATTAATATAATATACTTAGGAATATACTGTATTTTTTTTATTTAACGAGGCGATGAGAGAAGCAAGACGCTTACCTGACTGGCGACCACAACATAGCGTTGGTTAAGATAGTATACGCAACACCACATTGCGCTTTTCGCCGTGAGGTATTAGTTGTTATGTCTCGTTACCCCAGTAATTTCACCAGCGTACAGCAATCAAACCGGAACACAGTAATTTACGCACATCACTATGTGGCGGTAGGAATTGAAGCTGCGTGGACAGTCTCCGGAGATGGAGACTTACCACCAGTTGAGATCTTTTCTTTAAGAGTAAGGGGTTTCTGTTTTTTTTTACTAATATTCATCTTTACTAAATTTATTATTAGTTTGTAATTTATCATTGAGAAGTAGACCTATGTATAGTGAACTGTTAATTATGATGAAAATGATGATAATCTAACAATGAACAATATGTAAAGCTGTTGAACAGATTTTCGTTATCATTATCAGCTGATAGCCGTCCACTGCTGGACATCCCGCTGGGTATCCCTCAATGGTAGGGAGATTTAGACCGTGTCCCACCACGCTGGCCTAGTACGGGTTGGTGGGGAGCCAGATCCTGGTTTGTTGATCAGCAGGGTGCACCGCGAGCAGGAGAGGTTGGCATGGGTCCTATGAGTTTTTTTGAGAGTGCTTTGGGATCGTGGGCGCGTTGGATGAGAGTTATCATCGCCCTCAAAACGACACTAAGGTAGATGAGGGTTAGACGTGGTGTCCGGCTTTTGTGTCAGTATATTTGCGGGTGTTGGGGACTATATAGTTCAGTTCCCTGGACGAGCTATGCCAGCACATCGTTAGAGAGGCCGGAGTTGTGTTTCAAACGGAAATACCGTGACCTCTCAAAACACTGACGACTACCACCGATGTTTCAGTGGGTAAAAACCTCCCCATAACCTTGACTTCCCCCAGAAAGCAAGGTATATTTTCGAAGATCTACACCCGAAACGAATAAAGGGTCCAATAAGTTGTTATGTGGGACCCCTTATATCTCTGAACGTTATCGCTAATAATCCAATTATACAGAAGCTAAATATATAAGATCAGATGTATCAAGAGCAAATGAAACCAAGTATTGCATTTTATTCGTTTATTATTACTCGCTTTCAAATGAAACGCATCGAAGCTTACCTTTTGTCACTAATTGAAGTGTATAGTTTAACATTCATACACGCTAGAAAGAGGGACGAAAATAAGATGAAAGGGTCAGTCTTATATTTGGGAAAATTGTATAATATGAATAAACAATATTTACAAAAGTTGGGAAGACATACATGCGAATGATTTAAAGGAATCTCTAGGAAATAAATAGGTTCAAGATCAAAATTACTCCTCTCGTCAATCAACCACCCGCCAGTCAAATAACAACTCGACCTTAAGTTATTTTATAGTAAAATTTTTAATTTTAATATTGATAACAACATTTCATGTTCCAACTTAAGGGGTCTCTTAACGTTCCCGTCGTTCCGTATCACTATTTACAATTTTAAATGTTTAATTACGACAAAATTATCATAAATACAATAAAAATTGGGAAATAGTCTAATTGACTCAAAAATAGTAGGTACCAGGTCACCTCAGAGCCGAGGGGTCCAGTACCAGAACCCTAGGCTAAAGAGAGACAAACTCCGGCGGCGGTGGCGGTAAACTCAAGACGGGCGTCTCCGAATGTTCCGGGTTCTCGCAGCTCGCGCCTGGCAGTGACCAGGTGGAACTTCCGGTGGCTGTCACTCTTGGCCCCATGTTGTCGTAGGCCGGTGCGTTACAGCACGTTCTACTTCGCCGAGGTAAAGTCGCGCCGCCGCTTAACAGATCGGGATATTTACCAGGTTCGCTTCTACCGGCCACTTGCACCGAAATAAAGATGTTACCATATGGCACTGGCACAGCAAACTCAGCAGGCGGCGGCGGAAATACTCCCGGCGTACCTTCAATAGTTATGTGAACCGGATCGAAACCACACCCTCTAGGCTGGTCATTATCAACGGAGAGCGAACGTTCGGTCAGCTCAAAGTCGCATGGTGAAGCCATATCGGCTATGGATCTGTCGCAGCTAACAACCACCGATGCGTCGATGAGACGTTTCTCCTGATCCATAAAGCTCCGACTCGGTGGTACAGTGCGTCTTCTAAGATGCCAACAGGCAACAGCGGCGATGAAGCCGACAGCTGCTAGAGCACCTAACGCACCGAAAACTACTCCTAGAAGCTGCGGTATTCCCGGCGCAGTGCGTGCAGTCGCAGTTTGGGATCTGGGTAAAACCAAACTAATCACCGCTCTGGCTTCCCCGGCTGTACTCTTAGCCACACAAGTCCATTCTCCAGCTACACTCGTAGTTATATTTAACAGTGTGATATTAACCCACCTCACACTACCTGGTACTCTGTCTTCTGTAATATCATTATCCACGGTCGTGTCGGTCTCCTCCATATCGCAATCGACTGTGTTGTTGTGTATGTTCATTCCGTCGAACAACCAAGTCACCTTCGGTTTCGGTATACCGTGTACCCAGCAACCGAAGGAGACCGACAAGCCAACCTCGGCCCTCACAACCAACGTGCTCGACCTCACTTCGGGGGCACACGTCATATTTTCGCTGGGAACATTCCTCCATTTGTTGCCAGCCTGCGGAGTTGGCTCCACGCACAGCAGCTCCTCGGTTCCCAATTTACTATCTAAAAACCAATCCCGGAATTCACCCAAACGACAGTCACACCGCCACGGATTCCCGGATAGCGACATCGTCTTTAAAGCCGGCAATGAAAAGGTTACTAATCTTAGGAAAGTCAGTTGATTTCTTCGTAGATCGACCGTTTCCAAAGAGCGCAAGTTCCTCAAGGCTTTTGTGTGTATCGCCCTCAGCCTGCAACCGTCCAGCAGCAGCATTCGGAGATGCGGCAGTGGCGGGAACTGGTCCGATAACAAACTCGTCAGAGGATTATTACTTAGCACTACCAAACGCAAACGTTCGTTGCCTCTGAATATGTCTCGAGGCAAAACTGATAGATCGTTATCGGCCAAGTCCACTTCGATCAGGATCCTCAACTCCAGAAATGCGTCCGCATGTATGGACCGCAGCTTCGTCGCTTTTAAGTTCAATCGTTGCAAATTAAGCAAACCTATGTTGGAGAAGACGCCTTGCGGCAGGTTCCGCAGCGGGTTGTCATGTAGATCGAGCACTTGTATGTCCGACGAGAGAGACGGCGGCCGGCGGAGGTCACCGGATGCGCAGGTGGCGGTCTTCTTGCCCGAGGACCACTTACAGCGGCAGGTGGCGATATGGGCGCAGTCCAGCCAGTCGCTGGCTGTCCTGGCTGTGCAAGTCGTTAATATAACGATCCAATACCATCTGGCCCACGACACGCGCATACTCATCTCATTTCGGATTTATGCTTACATCGGCTGACTGCCTGGAACAACAAGAGGAACGTTAATCAAACGGTATCAAGCAAACATTCGGAACACGAAAATACAATGCTCTGAGTCATCGGGCCCAGCTTCCGTTTCATCTCGTGCGTCTAGTGATCGCTCCTGTGTCGTTCACGGAACGTTTATGTTCCCATTCGTAAGCTCTGGGTGTATTTTTAACTAACACGTACGTTTATTGTTGTCCGCTGCACGTTATTTGATATTAATCGCGAGTTTAACATAGATTTAACTCAAAATAAGATAATTAACATAGATAATATTGATACATACACTTGCGATAAAAACTCAACGATACAGTTTACATTATTTGTAGCCCTATAGAAATAAATATTACATTTAAGGTACAACTTTATTACATCAAAATAATAGTTTTTATAACTTTATAGCGATGTTTAATTTGTGATCAAGTTGTGATTTTCAAATTGTTTACTATCATCATTTCATCATTCATTGATGGTAGGTCTCTGTTGCTACAGACCGTCTAGGTTCTATGCAGACGTTAGAGGCGTAAGAGGTCCCATACAACAACTCACAGGACCCAGACCAACCTCTCCTAATCGCGGTGCACCTTTCTAATCAACAAACGGGGCTCTAGCTCCCCACTAAACCGCATTGAACCAGCGTGATAAAAGACGGGCCAAATCCCTCTCTTATTGGGGGAGACCTGTATCCAGTAGTGGGCGTCTATCGGCCGATGATGAGACCTGAGAGATGAAGGGTGCTGAGTGCTAGTAAAATGACTGAAGCAAGAGACTTAACACCTTAGATTTCATAGTGACGAGCGCAATTTAGTACTGTGTATACCATCTTAATCAGCGTAATATTTTGGGAAAGCGTATCACTTACCATCAGGCGAACGCCTTGCTCTTCTCGACTCCGTTATAGCCGTCAAAAATATTGTTAATTTTTTATTCATTGTTTTATATATTATCATCTTCATCACTTCATTCGCATATTATTTATATCATTATCTTACACATCATATTCAAGAGTCTCATCCCCGGGGAAACTTCTGCTTTCATTCTAACGTTTCCTCATACTCGTGAATAAATTTACAGCTTTCATTAAAACCGAAAGCTTTAGCAATTCAACACTAACGAGCCGTTGAGAGCTTAAATTTGGATTCCTGGTACAGTGTTAAGTTAAAGTAACGACACGACTCGCAGTCGAGACTAGACACGGGGAAGAAGACATCAGGGTCAGAGTTAATATTTACTGAATTGTTAGTGGCTTAAACTAAGCTGTATCGAACCTATATGTCTGCAGAAGCTTAATGAGGGAAAGCTGTGCTCGTAGTGCACCCTGCTAATCAACAAACGAGGCTCTGGTTCGGTCAGAAATGGAAAATTTTGTCCCAAGAACCATCAAGTTATGGAATGAACTCCTTGCTGAGGTTCTCTTAAGGAGCTACAGAATGGAATTGTTCAAAAGGGCTTGATAAGGTTCTACGAGGGTCGCATTGCTGCTCATCCAGTAGCCAGTAATGCATCTAGCAGGTCGCATTGCTGCAGCCGTCTATAGGCTATGGTAACTGCTTACCATGAGGCAGGCCGTGTGCTTGTTTGCCACCTTAGTGGTATAAAAAAAGATATAAAAATTAAAAAGTTATTACTTAACCAGTATAGTTGATAATAGAGTCTCTAGTAAAAGAAACTTCGTCTTTTATTATAGGCTAGCAGCTGATCTCAATAATACTCATATTATCATCATCGTCATCTCATTATTAAAAACAGTAAGATCATATATATGCTACTAATATCTTTCCTTTCC
Organism: Pachliopta kotzebuea; assembly: GCA_018246255.1. Taxonomy (NCBI): domain Eukaryota; kingdom Metazoa; phylum Arthropoda; class Insecta; order Lepidoptera; family Papilionidae; genus Pachliopta; species Pachliopta kotzebuea. Next base: position 3,140 of record DWLS01003765.1, on the reverse strand, counting down.
CGGCGTGCGTCAATGCGGAATGGGATATCGCTATGCCAACTTAATGGCTGACATATATATATAGCTATGGTAACAACGTTTTGTATTTATAAATTTTATATTATTTTTATTTCTTTAGTTTTTTAGTTGCGAATGCAACTGAAACCAGTAGCGAGAAAATGAAAATCGCCGACTACAATTTCAAAATGCTGAAAGCGATATCAAAACCAAACGTTATTTCATTTTTCATATTGAACTATAAATAATATTGGATATGGAGATAAAAATGTTTTGTAGATAAAGCACGACTTTGACAATAGCGATCCATCCACGCTATAGAAGGTTCTGAAAGCTTCTCTCAAGACTTTTGCTGCTCGCCCGCCCGTTGTTGGAGAATGGTTAATAAAATAAATTGGTTTTCATAGTAATAAGTCTATATTACTAAACATATCACTAGAAACCTTAAACTGTCTCTCAATAGTATTTAGCAAAATACATATTAGTTTTTTCGGAATTTTGAAACAAGAGATTTATGTAAGGGAGCTTCTTAGTAAAGGAATGACTGGGCCCCTATATATTAAGTATAGACATATATATACATACATACATATGAGATGAGTACATTCATATATATATATACATATATATATTAGTTAATTATCATCATCAGGTGATAGATGTTTAATGCTTAACATAAATCTCCCCCAGTAGAGGGGGATTTGAGCCCTCTCCTATGGCCTAATACCGGTTGGTGGGGAGGGAAAGACTCATTTGTTGATTATCAGGAAGCATCACTAGCAGGTGAGGTTGGCTTATTAATAATGTAGCCTTTCATAAATAAAGCTTTAATTGGAAAAAAGTTTCTATGCTCTCCACGGCCCAGAACCCCGGGCTGTGAATTTTATCCGGTTGGTGTGTGTAGTGGGATATTTTATCACATCTCGAGCCCTGAAAAGATTTCCCCCATTCAGTTCCAGCCGCTCGAGCTCACGAGTGCCGCTCCATAGAAAACTAAGCGGTTCCAGTTACATATAACAAAGGTGAAATGTTTCAATCGCACCGCACTACCTCCAGATAAATGGCACTTGCGTTACGGCGAGTGTAAGCGAGAAGGATGCAGCTTAACAAACGATACTTTAAAGAAAAAAAAAATCAATTTCTATCACTTAAATATACTAAAAAAAAAATGTTTTTAAAACGTTCAAATGAACAAAAACATCATAGCCTTTAGAGGTCCGCTGCTGGATATAGCTCTCAGGCCAGAGAACTTTAAAAAAATCGACTGATACTCTAAAAATATTACAGACTGGGTTTGAAAGAGGCTGTACCTGATGTAATTACGGATTTATACAAAGATTAACTACACAAATAGAGGGTTAAGTTAAAACTGTACAACTACATGTTAGCGATAGGAATTCATGCAGGTAGACGTCCACTCAACATATGCCTTCCCAAAGGAGGAAAGTTTTGGGCTTTCTTCCACCACGCTGACCAGCTAGCTAGACGCTTGTTTATTAGTTCCCGTGAGTAGTTGTGTGCGATCCCTATCACTCCGTCCTACAATTTTCACTTGATAATAACATACCACAATTACGACGCTGGTTAAGATCATGTGCATTCGTGTCTTTAATACAAAGTGCCTTCACTTTGTATTAAATTAAAAATTAATTAAATTGTAGACAACCTTCTAAAATAAAGGCTTACTTAAAGTAACTTAAGTTAAGCAGCTATAACCGCATTAGAGTTATTCCTAACGACTTTCGCTGTAAGAAATTTCAGGGCTGAAATTTTGTGGTGATTATCTACAAAATATCGTCAGGCGGTGCTATAAACTAAGTTCCTTCAGCGGCAGAGCTAGCTGAGTGTTCCAGATATTTAAGTGGAAAGTTTCAGTTTAGGCTCGCTTATACCTGAATTACCTGAAAAATATGTAATCCAGCCTACTAGATAACATTTTTTTTATTCGACGAGACAACGAGATCAGCAAGGCGATCACCTGATGGTAAGTGAGACGCTTAGTCATGGGTAACCAGCGCCGCGCTGTTATAACTATAACACTATACAGCACCACAATGTGCTCGTTGCTTTGAGATATATGTCAAGACTCGTTACGCCAGTAATTTCACTAACTACAGCACCCTTCAAACAAGGAACACAGTAATGTTTGCATATTACCTACCTAGACGGTCTATAGTAACAGAGACCTACCACACCTATACATCGAACTATTATTTATAATTAAGTGTAATTACTTTAGTAATTTCACTAGCATACACACTGCAAACAGGGACCCAGTAGTGTTTGTACATTACTATTTGCCGGCTGCAATAAGAGCTGCAGTGGTACCCACCAAGACAGTCTGTGACAACAGCGACGTACTAGACCTGTACATCGAACTATTATATATATTTAGTTTCTTTACCGCAGTAATTTCACTAGCATACAGCACCTTTCATACTGGAACACGGTAATGTTTGTACAGTACTATTTGGTGGCAGAAATTGGAGCTGCGGTGGTACCTACCTAGATGGTCTGTGAAAACACCTACCAACGTTCAACTCGAACTCTGTCACCTGTAAGTCGTTTAGATTGATCGACAGTACAAATGTAAGTGTTATACGTTTTACATTTCCGCATACCGCAATTGCGTATATGTAATGTTCACGACCGCCTTGCGCAACTCCTAATGCGCATAGAATTAGTTTCAGCGTTGGCAGCCGGCCATCTTCTGCTCTATTCCGGGCTATGACCCCTTTTAACTCCGCACCGTCTTCCAACACGGAAAACAATACATTTTATATCAAGACAAAATGAAACCTTCGACTTGTCTCCGGATTGTTTATCTCTTTTATCATATCCAAGTTTTGTTTGTTATTTATATCTATCTTACTAACAAATCTACGATTGGAGACGGGATAGCCTAGTGGTTAGACGCCTTTCCCGGGACGGGCTATGCCATCATAACGTTGGAAAGGCCGCGGTTGTGTTCCGAACGGAGATCCTGTGTCTTCTCCAAATGCTGAGGACGACCTCCGTTGTTTTAGTGGGTAAAAATCTCCACATAACTTTGACTACCCCGAGAAAGCAAGGTAACTATTCGAAGATTTCCCATTAAAAAAAAAAAATAATGTAGTTTAAATGCGTGAATTTAACTGAACAGG
>DWLS01003764.1:0-15152 GCA_018246255.1 Pachliopta kotzebuea | reverse complement strand
ACTCTAAACCCAGCAATAGACTACTACAAATCTCGCTATAGATTAATAAAAAATTAATAATAAACAAAAAGAATCGTTTTAGTAAATAAGCTATGAACATTTTATACTACAAATATTAAATACAAAGGAATCACGGGCATTACGGAGACGAAGAAAATACACAACCAACGTTGGCGTATTGGCGCAAACGTTGGAAGCATTAAAAGCTATTTTAATAATATTACTGTCTTATAACAAACATTCATATCGGTGTTCGGGAAACGGATATGTATGTGCGCGTATTAGGCAGAGTCATTATACTCATACAATTGATTATGCCTGCCGTGCGGGTCAGGCTTGAGTTTGAAAAGCTTACTTTACTAGTAATAATTAATCAATATGATTTTTTTAGTTGATAGACGATTAATAGACGCAAAAGAGAATTGTTTTTATTTACTTTTAGTATTGAGGCTGAATAATTAAAATTAATTCTATCTAACTTGTTTTTTAAATCAATATTGGTAAGGAGTTCTTAAGTAAGTAAGGACTTCTGGTAATTTCCCATGGAAGACAGAGAAGGCCCTGAGCAATGCACCCAAATATATAAACTTTAGCCTTTCTGTGCTGTTTCAAATCGCTTGGGTCCCGTGAGTTATTATTTGAGACCCCTTACCCTCTTGTTGACTATCGTGTTTAGCCTAAGCGAAAGTTAATGCTGTAAACACCTCGTATATAACGGAAACATTACGAGTCTAGGAGGACTAGGCTGTAGTATTAAATAAGTTCTTAATTATTTTGTTGATGATATTTTTTATTTAGTGAGGTGACGAGACGAGCTGGTTGGACAAGGGTGCTATATGCTAGTGAAATTACGGAAGTAACGAGACTTCATTCCTTATATCTCAAGGAGACGAGCGCAATGTGTTGCTGGGTATACCACGTTAGCCAGCGCCTCGGTATTATGGCAGACACATCACTTACCACGCTACGTCGAGTAAAAAAAAATACTATAATCGTATAAACAATGTTGAAACTATGAAACCAGAGCAAGTGTCTCATACAACAACAAAGGTTACGCATACACTCAATGTAAATAAATGTTGAGTTAATAAATAAACAGCAGCCAGCGTCTTTGGTGAAGACGCGCAGTGTGTTTGTTTGTATGAGAAGCAGTGACATAGAAGACTTGTTAATCATAAGCGATAATTTTTTTAGCATCCTTGACTTGCCGTGTATACTGTTGTCAATCTAGGTGAATATAGATACAGACATATTGTTATTGGAAAAACAAATTGTGTACAGCCCGCTGAGTTTCTGGCGCCTATTCTTCTCAGGTCCTCACGTTCACTTTGCAGGCGGCTGATAGATTTCTGATGTTCAAAAAGTGAACTTTTGTTGTTACACTGAATAAAAATTTTAACGTTGACTTTGACTAGAGAAAATCGCAATTAAATGAATATAGATTGAATATCTTCACAACATTATCGTCTAGTCTTTATCGAATTTTTCTTTATGAAATGTTCTCGTATTACACGAGCGTCGTCTGATTTTGGTTGTGGAAAATGGTATATATTTTTTTATACTATGTAAAGGTTAATGCTTGACCATGATCTCACTTGGTGTTACGTGGCGATGTGGTCCGAGGTGGTAAAGCGCATTAACCTAGTAGATGCCTATATTTGATTTGAAAACACCCACATCGTATTTGGACGGGAACATATATATATATTATTGCGTCTTTTTAATAGTTAACTTAGTAGTTAAAAACATTAATTGAAATCAATTACTTTTTCTCCAGTTTATTAATCGATACAGAAATTATTGACATAAATATTGCTTAAGTCAGTTAAGATTAAGATGAAGATTCCATAATTACAAAAAGGTCATTAGCTATCCTTCTATACGATTTCACTTCATCTTAAATATAAGATTCAGTTACTTAACAGTTATTATTGAATGGTTCTTTAAAATTTTGCTTTAAACCGGCAGCTGGCGCACTGACTGTGCTTCCAAGCCACAACCGATATGTACGGGATTAAGTTAACATCAACTACCAAGAAACATTGAACTTCCTACTCGACAAATTTGTCCAGCCTCAAAGTTTAGACGGCGAGATAAATCTCCGCGAAGATGACGCGCGACCAGCTCGCGGTGTTACCACGAAACGGCACTAAATCATTCCACTAACCACCGCCGACGCAGCACAGTTTTCCGGGACAGGACGGGACAAAGAGATGAAGTCAAAACTCAAGTGAACTGAAAGCTTCAGTGAATCCTGGACGGGTGGGTTTCGCAGAAACTGATCTAATTAGAACATTTTTAATAAAGATTCAACTTAAGGAGTTAAATTATACGACAGCATTACGATACGAAACAAGCACCCAGGTAGAGTACGACGCATTGACGATAGGATATTTAACTATTTTAAAATATTGTCTATTACTGCTAATTAACTAAAAGAAACTATATCAAACAAGAACCTGTTTTTGAGAGAGGACACGGTCTCCTGTAACACAAGCTAGAAGGTGTGTGTAGGTAAACCTATAAAGTGCGTAAACCTACAAAAGTCAAGAACTTCAAAAATTGTTTTGTAACTTTTTTTGTGATAAATACAGATTTTTTTTAGATATTCACACAACAACACATTACGCTTAGACACTTAGACGTAACATGTTTGACTTTTGATTGAACTAGTTATAATACTCTGCAAAACCGCAAAATGTTAGTTTACACCCTTATGCTAAACAGCAGAAGTAGTTTTAAACCCTACGGACCATACAAAGAACCACCGGGTTCATAGATCATTCAGCAAGTGATCTCGTACCGTCATGTTCCAATATACTAGATTTGTAATTAAATTTTAACATTCACATTTCTTTTTTTTTTTGATGGTAATTATATACATTTAATTATTACATGTTTTTGTCATGTCATTTACATGAAATAATTACAAGTAATTATTACAAATATGATGTATACAAAAATGGTATACCGATGAACTTGAGTAGGTCACATCAAATTTATACTTATCAGAAACCGGTGCTCACTCCGCTTGTTTTACCGCGAATTCACAATAATACTTTCTCGTGGAAAAATCACACGACGATCGTTCAAAGAAAAACTAAAAAAATTATTAATACTTTATACTATGACTATTATTTCTCATAGTCCACTTAAAAATATTAATAACTTGTGTCAATATATCTAAACAAAAAGTATTGTTCACGCTCTTCTAAAGTATAGAAAGAGGTAGCGTTAGAGATTTCATCGACAGTGCTCTCCGGTTATTTTAAAGCAGTTAGCACAATATAGTGTTGTGTAAATACCTTTACTAGATCTACAATGTAGCGGAAGTAGAATATATAACTACAACAAGGAATTATTAACAGTTACGAAAGTCTCCATAAGTCGAAGATAAACTTGCTAACTGATAGTTTTGAATTGATAGCCTGCAATAAAGTTTGAAATTGTTACTAAATTTGATATTTACGTACAAACTGTCTAACCTAGCCTTTTGCGTTTAGTTTTTTTGCTATCAAAAACTTTTTATTACTCTAGATACGTATAAATAATAAATTAAATTTAATGTAACTTGTGAAAAAGTTATTCCGGCGACGGGATGTGACTCAGCCGCAGCGGACGGGAGTATGTGATACCTACAAATATTTAAAAGATGTAGATAAAAAAGTTTATCATTTTGTTAATATTAAAGACAAAACCAATAACAAAGAACCGATCAGTGCAGAGATTTTTAAAGATGTAAGTCCATCTAGAGACGTTGATTTCTTAACGATGAATGCATTGATATTTCACCGTGATATGAATATAACACCAAATAAAAACGATCTGCATGATCAATTTAACATTGCTTTAAGTGTAAAAGCAATGTTAATTGTAAACAAACATTTCAAATAAGAGATAATTGAAGTAAAATAAATGGAGTGCCCGATGAGAAACGATTGTAAATTAAAAACACGTAAACATAACAATTCTAGATAATGAATCACATGGATCAGAAAAATATTATTTATTAATCGAGGCTTTATTGAAAACACAAAGCAAATGTTTATATGTGATAAGTAACATTTGAAACGATTGATGACGTTAATCATCAGCAGCCACAAAAAATTCGAGGATCTGTTATAGTATAGTAATGCATGTTAAAAATCGATACGGATTTCTTGTTAGAGATTTCTAGGTAAGAGTTCAAACTGATTTAAAAAAAGTCTAATGTTAAAGTAGATTTGCATAAAGCAAGTCTTCTACAGATTATGATATAATCCATGAATAATTTTGTCATAAGGACCGAAGTAAAAATATCACAACACACCTTTAAGCCGTGGGTTCCGTAGTCCGCGTGCCCAGCATCAGATGAACTGTAGTCAGAAAAGACAGGTCAGCGATATCATCATCAGAGAATACGGCAACACACCGTCACAGTCTGGTTATCCATTTTTGCGCACGTATGTTTTACTAAAAAGTTTAATAAAAAGATGTAACAAAATTCTAAATTTCTTCTATCCACTTTCCTCCTGCTACATCTCTTTTAAGAATAAGTTTTAAAAATTGATTAATAATTATTCAGATTTTGTATACTGATATACACAAACAAAAAGGGTTTAAAGCTCACGGAATCCAAGCCAACCTCACCTGCTCGCGGTGCACACTGCTAATCAACAAACGAGGCTCTGGCTCTCCTTTAACCCGCATTGGGCCAGCGTAGTGGGAGATGGCCCAAATATCTCCGTTATTGGGGAAGGCCTATGTCCAATAGAGGACGTCTATCAACTGATGATGATGTATACTCAAATATTAGTGTAATATATTGTATAAAACAATTTCAATTAAATTCTACTGCTTTCAAATCTAAGATCACTAATTGGTTTCTGGCTTTCAAACTTTTTCGTATAACTTGAAACTGTTTATTTATTTTTTATTTTTTCTATCTTTAAGGTTTCCCTTTTTTTTGGCTTGTTTTCCTCTAATAATGTGTAATTTTTATCAATAAGTTAATATTTGTATAATACGAGTAGACTTAAAACTTAATAAAAGTTCTTATACCAATGTATTCCTGTCTTACAATAGTTTAGAGACCAGCGAGAAGATTAAAGTACAGATGATTTCCGTAGCAGTTCTTTAGAGAAAGGTTCATCTATCATAATCTTTATACTAGTAATAAAACTACTTCACCCATCTTTCTTCAAAAATTTGCCTATTTAGTTATGCAGGACATACTTCTTTCTTTGACTAGGCAACGAGATGAGCAAGACCTTCACCTGATGGTAGTGATACTGGTTAAAATGGTACAAGCACCACTTTGTGCTCGGTGCCTTAAGACGAAAGATGCTGTCTTATTACCCCAGTAATTTCCCTAGTATACACCATTCAAACTGGAACACACTAATGTTTGTACACTACTGTTATTACATATTTAACGATATAGCAATAAAGTGTATACAATCATTATCATTTCAGCCTATCACAGTGCACAGCTGAACATACGATGTGTCATGCATCCAACGAATCCCTGCAATCTTCACCATATGGCCAGGTAACTACAGCTGGCATGGCAAACTCAGGTGTTTTACAATATATTTATAATAAAAAAAATATTTACGAACATCCATCACTGAAAAGCAAATTAAGATGTCTGTGACCCACTTTTCAGCAGCGATTTCAGTTTTCATAAAACAACTCCTTATTCAGAGAAATACATTTTAACAGCACTTTTATGCCAAATTAAACGAAACAATTCATCTTCTTGATGCTCGTTATGTTTGATACGGGCGCTTTGATTCATTGTACAGGACGGGGGGTCGGTGGCTGGGCTTTGACGTCACCACGGAGTATATCGGAGCTTCGGTCTTCGTATTAAATATAGACACGGTTTTGATTAAACAAAATTGTATTTGAACATGTATAGGAATAATAACAGCACAAAATCACACTCGACATTTCTTTGTTGTTTTTTATAGATCTCTGTTGTCGATAAATGTATAGGTAGTTCACTGGTAGGTTTCCGTTGCTACAGACTAGATGGGTACCGTCGCATCTCTTATTGCAGCCGATAAATAGTGATGTGCAAACATATTTTTTTATAGCTGCGCGATTTGATACATGTCTTAAAGCACGTGATATTAGTTGGTGTTATACTAACTGCAGATAACATTGAACAATTTATTGGCGCAGGCCGGATTCAAACCCGGTACCTTCGGAGTAGACAACCGGCGTTGAGATCACTAGGCTATTACGACTTTTTAATGTGAAAACATTACTATATTACAGTTTTAAGGGTGCTCGAGGTGCACAATCAGTGCTCTGGCTCCCACCATTATGCCAGCGTGAAGGGAAACGGCTTAACTCCCCATGACTGGAAGAAGCCTACGTCCTGCAGTGGACGTCTATCAGCTGATGATGATGATGATGTATTAGATAAATCTTACTTCTAACTCCGCTATGAAGAATGTAGCCACTCCCTTTGTTAAACTAATTTCGTGTCAGGAGTTATAAATAACCATTGCTAAACCAAAAGTTTCTTAAAGGTTTGTCCGACATATCAAAATATCAATATGTATACCAAACGCAGTGAAATACACAGTAGAAATACTAGAAATAAATATAATCGCGCGTTATTCTCGTTTCTAAATCGTTAATGAAACCTTCATGGGGCTCGGTGTATGCCCTCTATAATATAAACTCCTCAAACTGTCTTAGTGTTCCCGGTTCACGAATTTAAAAATAAAAATAAATTTATTTTAATTACTAAAGATAGTGTTGAGGACTATTTGACTGATAATGATGTGTGGAAATAAAACGCGCTATTCTCGAGCAGCACGTAAGTCTGCGTGTGAAACATATTGTAACTGGAAAAAAAAATGTATGCAGCCCGCTAACTTCTTTGCGTCCATTCTTCTAAGGTCCTCGCCTTTGCTTTGTGGACAGCTGGTAGATTTTCGACATTCAATAAGTGAACTGTTGTTCCTACATTCAATAAAAATTTTGACTTTGACTTGGAAAACAAATGGAAATCTTTACTACCTTTATACGATTGATCGAACGTAAAGTTCCTAAATATAGAAGATTATATAGAATACAGGGAAATTCAATAATTACTCAATTAGTTTCGCGGCAAGCTAACGTTACCGGGAAGGACAGTGTTTATCGCCTCAAAAGCAGTGCTGTGATGTTGCGATCAAGATCGTCTGTGTCGATATCAAATCTGAATTTTTTTTAATGAGCACATAAAAAAATTTAATTAGAAAAAAATCTCGTAAGAAGTAATCATCATTAGCCGATAGATGTGTACATCTGGACTAATGTTCAGGACATTAGTCCAAACGAGATTGGTAAAACTTATTCAAAAACTATTATAAGTCAAAGGATACTTTTATTTTCTAGGAAGAAAGACTTGTCGATATTAAATCCTGATCTTTGGAAACTACAAAATTATGTTACTAGATTAATGGTTATATGTTATAACCATTAATCTAACCTAACCTTTACCTCGATTCTACTGCCATTTTACGAAACACACTCCTACAGGTTTCTGTGGTATCTAATGAGACACGAGGGTATTTTTATAACAATGCGTTAATCCAATAATTACGCTTATTTTCATATGGTGTTAAGTTATAATTATTGTACATTACTCAACCTCATTACTCTCTCGTATGTTGAGTGCTTAATAATATGTTATAATAGCTACGTATTTAAAATATAGAGAACGCTGCTAGTAAAGCGAGTTAAAAAGAAATAGACAAACCAAAATCCTCATTTGGCTCTGAATCGAACTAGAGACCTCTATGTTTTAGTCAGTGACAAGCAGTTTAAAACTTAAAGAAAAGTGCGAAAAGGCTGGGTTCATGAGTTTTGGAAAGGTAAGAGTAATATAAATATTCTCATTATACTCCACTTTGGCTTATATTTGACTCCTTCGAGCTGAAATGCCTGTATAATTTTTGACTTCCGATCAGTACTTTTTTGCTCTTTATCGTTCCCTATCCTGTTTTTAGTCTGAGCCTCTTTTTTTACTTATTTGTCTTTCTAATTTGCATTTCTTTTCGCTAATTTCTTTCTCTTTCGTTCGCCATATCTTACACTCTTTAGCAACTTTTCTTCATGGCGTCGGACCAAATTTTGTTATTTGTTCTTTTTCTTTTTTATTTATCATTACCTTTTACATAGTTACATTTCTATCGTATCACGTCTTATATTTCATCTCTCATCAACCTTTCCGAATTCTCTACGTTTTCATTTTTCAATGACTCATTTTTGTTTTCATTTATAACGCTTGGAAGTTCTGTTCTGCAATATTTTATAGATATGCGGATGCTTGATTAGTATTACGGGAGCTAGGGGGCAGACGTATTTTTTATAGTTACACAATCTTAAATGCCTTACATCACTACGGAGCGAGTAACAAAGGGCGGGGGTCCCTTGTGTGCGTTTCTTCAGAACTCACTGGCAAGTGGCCAGCGGCGTTTCTCATCGCCGCCATTTTTATTGGTGGCGATGCATCTTTGTGTTGATCTCTTCGCATCACGCACCCCTGCCCCCTCCCCATCAGGCACAGGACTTACAGATGTTTCGTTGCAACTTTACGGTCTTTTGTTCGTTTGTAACTGGAGACGCGGCCGGTTTGTTATCGTTCAGTGTTGGTCAGTCAGCCTAATAATTAGAAACGCGTTTACTGCAATGTAGAGCTTAAAGCTCACGACCGTTCTGATTATATACTATATTATATACCGATACAAATGTGTATGTTAACAAACGTAAAAATCCTGGTAGTAAAAACTTGTGTGCCTTTTTGTTGCCGGGGAAATCTTCAAACGATACCATGCTTTTGGGGAGAGAAGTCAGAGTTATGTGGGATTTATACCCGCTAAAACCCCCTCGGTGATCATCCTTCGTGCATTGCGGATTGCCCCGGGATATCCAACGAAACTCACCGGTGCCTCTCTGCACTGCTATGCACATCCCGGGGAGAGCTGTAACCCTCCCCAGCATAGACAGCATGCTCCAACAAAATACGAGACCACTTCATACTCGTCGTCCGCCCCGGGCTCAGTCAATGTACAGTGATGGCCCACACCCCCAAAGCCCATACACCCGAAAACCCTTTCAGACCTAAAAACCCCTTCTTCGACAGGCAGGGCTTACCTTAGTCCTATTCTTGATAGCTCGAGACAACAGGGCTTTGACATAACAGACCTACTTTCACTAAGCATATTAACAGTTTGATTGCACACATACAATTATTATATTTATCAACAAAGTATTCTTTTTAGTCTATGGATAGTATTACAATTTTTATTGTCCAATACAAGAAAAGGGGTTTTAATAGTTTAACCTGAAAGTATTGTCCCTAACAGAGTATTCTTTAACCATCGAGGCGACGCGACGAGCGAGGCGTTCACCTGATGGTAAGTGATAAGCTTGAACATAACATCGTGCTGGTTAAGATGGTATATTACACAGCACTACATTGCGCTCATCGCCTTTAGACGAAAGGTGTTAGGTCTCGTTACCCCAGTAATTTCACTAACATAAAACACCATTCAAATGAACATTGTAATGTTAGCTCAGTACTGTTTGTCGGTTGCACAAAGAGCTATGGGGGTACCAACCTCTTTTTTCGGGTATCACTTACTATCAAGTGAACAGGCTTAGCTTGACTCGTGGCTTAATAGAATAAAAGAAAATATTAATAATTCAAATACATATTCAGATAAAAAAATATTGAACTTATAAAATCTACTACTAGGTTAGAGTTAAAGGTTCTGTAGCTAAAGTGACTAATATAATCACAGATTTGGATTTTTTTGTCGCGGGAGAAATCTTCAAAAGATACCCTGCTTCTGGGGGGAAGTCAGGGTTATAAGGGATTTTTACCCACTATAACCCCCTCGGTGATCACCCTCAGTGCATTGCGGAAAACCCAGGAATCTCCTACGGAACTCACCGGTCCCTACCTGTCCATCAACGGAGACCTACCACTAGTACTTGCAGTAGATATAAGGCGAAATATATATTTGTGTAACTTTTACAGATTCTTTTAGAAATGTATAATTAAAGAATTTTCCCGATGGATTTATTTTTAATATAAGAAAACAGATTTGTTTATAACAAACAGGTGGTTGAGTTTATTTGTTATGTTAATAGAGCCTCTCCTCTTCGAAGGGCACGATGTCGAGCTCCGGCTGGCGGGTGCCTTCCGGCGGCAGACCCCAGCGCGCGCGGCAGCCGTTATGCGCGTGGAAGGGCGGGATCCTGTCGTCGCGCACCAGCTCGTACGCCAGCCGCGCCGTGCTCTCCTGATACTCGCTGCGCCCAGTGTTGTAAAAGCAGGGACGCACGTACCCCAGTACTGCACAGTAAGGGCAACACACAAATCAATGAAATACTTAATATCACTTTACTGCTGGCCTGGTCTACCGAGACCGTCTAGATAGGTACCGCTCCTATTGCAACCGGCAAACAGAACTGTGTTGTGAAGGGCGCTATAGTTGTGAAATTACTGCAGTAATGACACTTAACACTCTACGTCGCATGACAAGCGCAATGTGGCGCTGTGTATACCATCTTAACTAGCGACACATTACTATGAGCAGGCGTATCACTTACCATCAAGTGAACGCCTTGCCCATCTCTTTGCCTAGTGAAATAATAAAATATATTTATGAGATCTATCTCGTGCCTTTTTTATTCTAAAACCGCTGTATGCTGGAGAAATTACTGGGGTAACAAGACTTCACATCTTACGTTTCATAACGAGCGCAATGTGGTGCTGGGCATACTATCTTAATCAGTGGCGCATTATAGGCTAGTGTATCACTTACCATTAAGTGTACACCTTGCTCGTCTCGTCATCATGTCTAATAAAAAAATTTTTACAACTTCCGTCTTCACTCAACAGAGAGTCGACCGCACTTACACACGGAGTTATCATCGTCTCACTTGAAATCCGCCCCCAGATTGCTACACACCTAGGAGCAGGAGCAACATTAGACGAGCTTTAGGTTAATATGGCCTTGTAATCTCGGGCTAAAAAAAATAAAAGTAAGGTAAGCCTTGTCTGAAGTAGAAGGAGACTGAAAGGATTTTCGGATTCACGGGATTTCAAGACGGGGGCCCCCACTGCACATTGAGTGAAAACGGGTGTAAGCCCACAAGTACGAAGTGGTCTCGTATTTGTCGCAGCATTCTGTCTATGCTGGGGAGGGCAACAGCTATCCCCGAGATGTGTTTAGTAGCAGGGAGGCACTAGTAAGTTTCGTAGGAGATCAGGCCTTGAGCAATGCACTGTGGATGACCACAGAGGGGGTTTTAGTGGGTCTAAATCCCACATAACCCTGTTTCCCCCCAGAAGCAGGGTATCTTTAGAAGATTTCCCCCGCGACAAAAAAAAAGGTTTGGATTAATTGGCCGTGGGGCCTGTGGTTTGCTTGCCCAGTATCAGATGAGCTGTATACACCGCATAAGAGGGGTCAGCGCATCAACAGAGGCTATACGTCTCAGTTGACTTATAGCATTGTAAGTGCGACGGGTTCCGCTTCCGGCTCGCCACAGTGTTGCCGCCGCTATGACGCGCACGCGAACACAAAACACTTGATACAATTAATTTTGTTTACACAAAGCATCCGCTATATACAGAAACCGGCGCCGCATTTACACAAGGCGTCAAATAAAACATTTAATATTTACATACCAACATATTTACAATCACCGAACGCCGATCGCACGAGTGGTAAGTGAAATGCTTGCACATAACATACCGCTGCTTAAAAGTATATAAACAGCAAGACATTGCGCTCGTCGCCTTGAGACGTAATTAAGTCTCGTTATCCCAGTAATTTCACTAGCCTACAGCACATTTCAAACCGAAACACAGTAATGTTTACAACATTACATAGCTGTTGTGGTACCTACCCAGACGTCTGTTGTAACAAAGACCTACCACTCCCACACGCAAGGGGTTCAGCATATTAAATTATCTACGGGTAATTTTTTAGCTTCTTATGATATCGCTTGCTTTTTTCTTATATTTAAAAAAAATACAAAAATAAGTGGTATAAATAAAAACAATATTATGTACATATCTATATTTATATTTTAGCTTTGTCTCTTTAGTTTTTGCTTTTTACTACTTTGCGGCTTACTCTTTCTTCTCACGAACTTTTACAACTACAGACCTTTATTAATATGTCTACCTTTTTGAATTATATTAAATTATATTTACAGCTATTTAGAGTAATTATTTAATTTTTCTTATTATAATGATCATAACCTCTAATCTATTTCTTTCTCTGTCTCTACAACAACGGCCAAGACAATATAAAAAAACATTTGGGTGTCTATTTGTTAAGAAATCTTTTTATCTACCTTGATTAGTATCACGATTTTGACTTTCTGTGGCAAGGGAACTATACTACACTAAGATTGCTAAATCCACGTAAATATTTAAACCTAATTGTGTTTAAACAATCCATCGATCTCCTTCGAGAACTTCATACATTCTGCCGTGACAAGATTAAAGAATTATGCAGAATGTCTGCACCAGCAAATATAATAATAAACGTGAAAACGACTAACTCCTTAAATGAGTCGGCAATGGTGGGAGCGTTAGCGGTCCCTCCTTGTCGTACATGTCCCGTGCAACCTTCATCAGCTCCGTATCCTTCATGGCCAGCTTTAAACCCTGCGGCTTTACCACCTCCTCCACTTTCTTCGTTTGCTCCAGCTCAATGCACGGCCGTAACTTCTTCTCCCGCGGCTTAAAAGGTCGAGTTTTGAACTCTAAAGACACAATTATTGAATTAAACTTTATTTGAACTTTAGAAAATTGAGAATAAACTTCGTGGTCTTAAATATTTAGTTTTTGACCTTATTTCCTTATATCCCTACTGAGGGTGGACCCAACATTGTTGTGACAGCGTCCGGGTTTGGAAAACCATATCATCGTCTGAATTTCAATCGTTTGAATAATAGTTAATCGTAAAAACATTTCATGCAGGATCATATTGTTCTGCTAACTGAAGTAGTAATGGATTGGTCACGTCTGTCGCAGAAGTTACGACCGCTGGAGTAGACGTGTCTTAGAATGGAGACTGCATTTGGGCGAACGTAGCACGGGACGCAACCTGACCTGGTCGAGTGAGCATTTGCGCACGGCCAGTGGCAGCAACTGAATGCGAATAACTGAAGTTTGGGCTAAGTGGCGTTCTTTCAATGCGGAGGGCTCACGGGGAGGTTTTTAGTGGGTGCAAGTCCCACACAGTCCCTTCCGCCACCCCCGTGGCGGGAAGGCAGTGCGTAGCATTTTACCCCCCACAAAAGAAAAAAGTAGTAGCGTTCTTTAGAAGAAGCATTTGTCCAGCAGTGACCTGCCTCAGTCTATTGTTGATAATGATTAATGTTATTCTAGTAAATACATAGTATTTTATGGTCCCTGTAATAGAATATTTAGTAACATTGAAAAAGTAACCGGGACATACGATCGTGGGTGAACTTTTACACTCTAGCCATTGAGGTCAGCAGGTCTAGTAATACTTGATGTACTTCTACTTTTCAAGCTATTTTATCGAATTCTTCAAATTGAAACAAATATGTTGGATTACCTGGTGATAAATAAGAGCAGTAATCGTTGTAGTACGTGGACTGACCGCGAAGCCTTTTCATGGTGGCCTTTATGAAGTTCTCTATTTCTTCCTCCGTCCAAGCTTTCTAAAAAAAAAATGTATTATGCTTATCGATAGTCTATTGACAATCCAAATGCTACACAAAGCACTTTGCATATTACTGTGCATCAGTTGTGCTCTCAGCAATTATTATTATCACACTAATTGCATTATCTACATGAAACGACAAACACGTTTGCACACTACGGCTTGAAGCAAAATTTATTTATAATTATTTATTTAAATTCACTTTATTACGAGGCACTAACGTCATGTGTTCCAGTTCTTGGGTCCAGCCATTTACCCCCAAGTTTCGCCCATCGGTTCTCCGGTCGGCACCTGCACCGGCAATTAAATTACTTTAGAATTTTGGGTTACAATGACGATGATGACTAATCAAATCCCTTTAGTTTTCTGTACTTAATAATTGAAATGATAATCAACATATTATATATTATTAATAAAACTTATTCGAAAAGTTTAATACACAACATCAACGTGGACTCGATCTCTTAGCAGATAATATTATAGGTGCTAGTCTCAATATTAATAAAATAAGTTAATAATTGGGGTCGTTATAGGAGGCGCCAGAACTAAGCTTTATGGACTTTCACCAAAAAAAAATTGGTATTTTTACTTACATTTTAGTTTTCCTTATCGGATGTTGACGGAATTCATCGAAATATTCGGTTAAGAACGACATTTTTGGAATTTAGTTAGAACTTTACTCAAGCAATTTAGTGAAATCAAAAAAAATCATTCAGCTCACATCATGTCAAATAGACACTGTATATACAGATAATAATTATGTTTATTTACATGAAATATCTTTTGATGTTAAAAATTTTAAATACAAAAAGAAAATATATAAATTTATCCGCAATATGGTTGGTTGTTTTAGAAATCCACCATCACAACTGGCTTTCTTAATAATTTTCATGAGAAGCTTCTTTCGTAAACTTTCGTGTTATTGCGGCATTGCATGTTACAGCAGCGGTGGGTTGTAAACATGTTCACATAGTACATAATTGTTTTAATTCCGTATATTACAGACCATAGAAACGTTATCTTGTTACCTCTTTAATTTATTTTTTTTATTACTATCCGCACATGTCGTCTATTTAACATTTCAATTAAGTTACAAATTACACAATTAATAATTATTCACGGCATAGTATTGTAGAAAATTGTATAAATTCCAATACATACATCCTTCAATATTATACAGGTATTTTTTGTAGGATATTACTATGTAATTACAATTTTAAAATATTTTACTACCTAATTTAATTTTGTAATAGATTTTATATAATAACAACACGACTTAGTGTTATGTTCTCAACAGTTAGCCGTTTTTTTTTTTTTTTTTCGGGTGAGGTCGATGCTTTCGGCCACCATTATGGCCTGTGGCTTATACACAACTCCGAGCCCCCGAGACCGTACTAGAGGTCGTATGCCGTGTTCTGGTTGAAAAAAAAAGGGGGGGGGGGGGGGGGG
>DWLS01003763.1:0-15158 GCA_018246255.1 Pachliopta kotzebuea | reverse complement strand
AATTGAAATTAAATTCTTATTCAAAAGTAATCAGACTTTAAATATGATACTTATTACTTAATTTTTTATAAGTTAGATCTATGTGATAATGTAATATATAAGTTGTTATACAGTCGCAGTGTAGATCGGATCGTTCAGATGCAGCCGGCCGCGCGGCTCCGCTCCATCTGTGCTAACAACAACCCCGTTCATGGAGATTTATCTCCTGAATGTATTCGGGAAACTGTAAATTTCATACATTACTTTCCCCAGCTTCCTTTTATATATATCTGTGTGTATATATATATATACATATTTTACTAGTTGAAGTTCTCTCCGGTGACCGTTTACGTAGGTACCAGCTTCTACTGCAGCCGGCAAACATTACTTTATCCAGTTTGAAGGGTGTTGTATACTAGTGAAATTACTGTGGTAACGAGACTTGTTACCTTATGTGTTAGGCGATGCAATGCGGCGTTGTATATACCATTTTAACCAGTGTGGTGTTATTGGCGTATCACTTAGCACAGACTGTGTCAGTATCAATGAATAGAAGAAACCTTTTGACTACGTCATTATCATCAGTTCAGTGCTGGACATCTCCTTCAGTTGTTGGGGGATTTGGGTATCTCCCACGCTGGCCCAATGGGAGTTGGTAGAGTAGGAAAAAATGATAGAGAAAGATATGAAAGTTAGATGGTAAAGTAGTAAAAAAAAGATCGTAAAATTCCCTGTCAAACTTTGCGGGTAATTGTTATAAAACACTTTAAGCATTTAAGTGTTAGATAGTAAGACGATAATAATTAATGATTTACTTTGATTTACATATCATCATCAGTCGTTAGTCGTCCACCGCTAGATATAGATATTTCCCAAAAGAAAGAGGTTTTTTCTTTCATTGTCTTTCTCTTAACTCTTTCTCTACTATACTAGGGTGAATTTGAGCCGTATCCTATCACTCTGGTACAAGGTTAGTGAGGTGCTAAAGCCCCGTTTGTTAATTACCAGAGTTCACCGTGATCAAGTGGGGTTGGCTTTAGTACCATGAGTTGTTATATTGGACTCACCCCTCTCTCACCACTGATAGTTATATAAATATTAAACGCTCCAAGTTTCTAACTCGGCTTTTTGAGTCGTCGGTTGAAAACTCCTAAGACGTACAACTTTACAAATCTGTAACAGTTAAACCCGCTTCTAAAGTTAACGCGAAATGTAAGGAAAACGGGTTCAGTATAGTAACGTAACCCTGTTCGGTATAAATCAAACGGCCAGCCGGAATATTCCGGGGCACACCCTCCTTATCGGTTTTATATGCGAACATATAGCTGAGAAACCTTCGAAGATGTATCGTGCTGGGAATTTAAATCGGCGCTTTGTAAGAGATATGTTCCTTGACCCGTTCTTATACCATTTAAATTACTTTAGACCTATTGAATAATACCTTTAATATTTTGTCTCGTTTCTAATATGAAAAATGTTTAGAAGAGTATTATTCATATAATATAGTGAAGGAATGACAGAGAATGATATGAAAGATATATGGTAAAGTAGAGAAAGAACGGAAAAGAAAACAATAAAAAGAGAGTAAAATTCCCTGTCCAACTTTTTGGGGGAACTAAGATAAAAATCAAAAAAACCTTTTTTCTTATTTTTTGCATTGCATATATATCCCAAGAACAACCCATAGAAGGGTTCGTTAAGAAAAGTAAAAGAATAAAGAGGTAGTAAAATTACCTTTCCAATGGAGAACGAATATTAAAAAAAGGGGTATAAGTAGTCACATCACCTCACGAAGTCTAAGCCTTCCCCTCGCTTTCAAATGCAAAAACAGTAGAGAAAGAGAAATAGGAAGTATGAAAGCGAGAAGAGTAGGGAAAGGTAATAGAGAGTATAGAGAAACTAAACAGACTCTTACCCACAATACAAAGAAGAACGATAAAAAAAAATTAATCGCCTACTTGTGGTGCACGTTTGTTGATGAATTTTTTATAGCTCATTAATAACTTAAGATACAGTTAACTTAAAGTAAATTTATGGTCTGTGGACAAAGGTAACTTAGTCGCTATGAGAGATTTCTACTAGGAACAACCTGCATTGGACCAGCGTGGTGGGAAACTGCCCAAATCACTCACTATTGAGTGAGAATTATGTCCAGCAGTGGACGTATATCGAGTCATGAAGAATATCAAAAAATAAAATAAACAATAATAATTGATTTTGTTTAATGATTATTTTTTGATGAAGATTTAATTGAAGAAACTAAAAATCATAATATCATATAGTTTCAAGAATATTAAATACATAAATTATTATTTCAACTAAAGAAAAATTAAAAAAATATTCATGAATGTAGAGAAAAATGATACAAATTATGTACCACCTATTTGTTGTCGGTAAAAAATTCTCACTCAAACGAAATGCTGATTAAGTTTAATTACCACCTTTACACAAAATTTAAAATCAATTATAGAGGTTATTCGGATCTCTGCGCTCGTGCTTAATTTGGGTAATAATTTAAGTAATTACTTAATTGTGCTTATTAAATTTATTAACCGATAACTAGATGAGTAAGTTTTTGGTGCGGTGATAGCTTAATTTTAAGTATACAGTTCAGGTTCAATCCTGGTTAGTGCTTATAAAAAGCTCGGGTTAACGTAAAGCTTTATGTAAACAAAGACGGAAGGTTAGACTTTGTATTGTTCTAAGTAAAAGTATATTTTTTGGTATAGGTACTAATATTGACTATAAGGGGTGTAAGTGATCCCACAGAATACTTCACGAGATCTAAGATAATCTCCTCCCATGGTCCAATCCTCCAAGTATTGAGGGAGGATTATAACCAATAGCTGATGAAGTTATTAACTAAAAATTGTATATATAACATTTCTATTGTCGATTTTTTGTTGAAAAATACTTAAGCTTTGTTTTATTACTAAAAATGTATGTAATAAAATTGTAGTTACCGAAAATGTAATATCTTTAAAACGTATGTTTTCCCAGCGAAGAGAGGCTCTCCGGGCTGCATAAGTGGATTAATTACGCGAATTAGGAGTTCCGCTTGACCGCTTCTAATTTATTCAGACCCCACCACCCCTGCTCCTCCTCCACTACTCCTCATCCCTCTGTATCCAACGCCTCATCATACATTGTTCAAATGAGCCTTGACCATAGTTGGTGAAGAACTGAGAATTAATTTAACATCAGTAGTATTGGATTTGTAGTTTAATTGTAATTTTCATGGAAATCCGTTATGAGCTTTTGTGATATAAAAAGCTTGAAATAGAAAGCTGTTCTTTGTAATTCCTCTGTACAATTGGATTAAGTAGAGAATAGTAAAATCACCAACAAAAGTCAAAAACCTTACGTGATAACTTTACTGAAAAACTAGTAGCTACTAATTTGACTATGTTCCTTTTATAAAAATTTATAACTATATTTAAGTATTACATAAGTTTATGTTGTGTATTAAATATTTATGTATGTTTTGTATTTATATATACCATAAATATGTATTCCACTCATTTATCTACATCTCCTATCCTACTGGGTTGCCTGGAAGAGATCGCTTATAGCGCAAAGGCCGCCTTTGCCCATACTTTATTATAAGTTTAGTTAAGTTAATTCACCGTACCATAATGTGAGCAGTAGTTTATGAATCTACTTATTATATTTTACAAATTTAAATTCTTAAGTTACCCTCTATTTATTTTATAAGCCGTCGATACGCGGAGATAAAAAGCACAGTAACAGTTATCCTTACTCTCTTCTTGAAGTTTCGGGGAAAGTCAGGGTTATGTGGGATTTATGCCCACTAAAACCACCTCGGTGGTCATCTTCAGTGCATTGCGGAAGATCCAGGATCTCCTACGGAACTCACCGGTGCCTTCCTGCACTGTTTACCACAGCCCAGGGAGAGCTATTACCCTCCACAGCACCCACAGTGTTCTACGACAAAATACGACACCACTTCGCACTCGTCGTCGGATTCGGGCTCACTTAATAAACAGTGAGGACCCCCTACCCTCAAAGCCCGTGAACCCTCAAACACTTTCAGTCGTCTTCTACTACAGGCAGGGATTACCTTAGTACTATACTTGGTAGCCCGAAACTACAGTACTAGTCTTGAAGCTACGTAATTTTCGTTTACAGTTTGAATATATGATAATCGGAAGTACTTCGACAGCAAATTTACCTCTGAAAAGGAAGTCCCCTGTAAATGAATTGGTTTTATAAATTCGAGCTGGAATTTTACCAACCCTAATTTATTCAGGCTGTCTCGGACTTTAACCCTTATTACATATTTATGAGCGCAAACTGGACGGGGTGAGTATTAAAACTTCGCAACTGTTTTGGCTTAAACAATTGTTTATTTACGGATAAGACAAGGATCAACAAATTAACTTATATTCATGTGATGGTAAGTGATACGCTTACTGCTAACATACCGCTGGTTAAGATGATACTCAGCACCACATTGCGCTCATCACTTTGAGACGTTAATTATTAAGTCTTGTTATCCCAGTAATTTCATTACAGCAGCCTTCATACCGGAACACAGTAACGTTTATATTACTATTTGGCAGTAGAAATAGGAGCTGCGGTATCTACCTACACAGTCTCTAGCAAAAGAGACCTATGACTAGTCTCGCAGTAGGTCTCAGGAATCAAGTAATTTCTACATTTAGTTGAACTTACTTCAAGTTAATAAAAAAGTTTTTGCTCTAGTCGGAAAAGTGTAAGAAGCTATTAATGGAATGAACTTAACTATTAAAGGTTACATCCCCAAATTAACTTACTTGTGGGGTTATGTTTGTTTGATCATCAGTACTGCTGCCCAATAATGGAAGGATTTGGGCCATGTCCCTCCACACTGGCCCAATGCCGGTTTGTTGGGAGCCAGAGCCTCGTTTGTTTATTAGCATGCACCGCAAGTAGGTGACTTTGTCTTGGGTCCCCTTTGCTGTTCTGTGGGGCCCATTACACCCCAAGAAAAAGCTTCCCGCAATCTCTTAAACCATAAACGTCTACAGATACAGAAGTTTCATGAAAAACTTGCGAAACTTTCATCAGATATCTTATATGAGCTTTCATTAGAATATGAAAAGGAAAACTTCACATTAAGTTATAATTGGAAACCTTTTTATGTGTTCACAGCGCAGCTTTGATAAGACTTGATAGAAACTATGCCCATGGTATATATAGGAAGAAACTTAGAGGCTTTTTATAAATCGATGAACTGGCAATATATTATGTTAAAGTTAAAAAGATATATTATATTTGACTTAACAACCTCATAATAAAAGAAGTTAAATCTGTGCTGAATTGTTTAATAGTTCTTATCTTATAGTTGGAGCTTTTAAACTTTCATTATCAGCGGACGCACCCACTGCTGGACATATTACTCCCAATTAGTGGGAAGTCAGAAACAAAATACAACTTTGCTAAATCATAGAACCTTTACACTATACAAATAACTTGAATATTCATATTATTTAAATAAATTACATAGATGAAGTAAATCGGAAATACCGTATGTAAGTAAGCCACCTCATCATTGTTTCGTTTCTCGCAGCCAAAGGAAGTGAGTTATTTACTTAATCTAAAGTAACGGAATTAATGAAAATGCTCGCAATTCCTCAGATACCTTCCAAGTTGGGTGTGACTACGTATTTATACGATTATATTCTTAATAGTTTTCGCTGAAAACTTACTTTTTTTATAGTAATCATCAGTAATTATTTACTATGTGATAGTAATATAAATTATCGATTATATTTTTATATGTTTTGAATCATAAAACTCTTTATCTTTACGTTTTAAAAGTCCTGACAATAAATTTATGACTAAGTAGTGAACTTAAGTACATTAGTAAACTTCTCGTTCCTCAGACTTATTTTTGTAATCTTGAATTATTTTTTTAGTAAATTCTATGTAGTTAAAAAGCTTTGATACCTAGTATTCAGGTTGATTACGAGTGTAATGCATCATCATCATATAAAGCATCATCAGAAACTCCTTTTTAGCATATTAGGTAATGTAATGACGTCAAGCGGTGTAAGAGATCCCATACAACAACTCACAGGACTGAAGCCAATCTCTCCTGCTCGTGATGCTCCTGCTAAGCAACAAACAAGGCTTTGGTTCCCGACCAACCCAAATTGGGCCAGGATAATGGGAGTCGGACCAAATCCCCCCATACTAGGCCTATGTCCAGCAGTGGACGTCTATCAGCTAATGAATAATGACAAGGACTTATATCTATCAGGTATAGTGACGACAAAGGATGGGATATCCCAGCGGAGTTCAGAGAGACAGTTTTGGTGGATATCTTCACGTAACCATGAAGAAGACCGAAGATTGACATTCGAAACAAAAAAAGGTATCATTATCATCCGATAAAAGCTCACAGCTGGACATTTGCCTCCCAAAAAGATCTCCGCTGCGATCGGTCCTGAACTGTCTATATCCTTTGGCTTCTTGTGACCTTCGCCAGATTGTCAGTCTACCTACCCACCTTCAAGAATTTCATTTACTGGTACCAGCCTCTTCAGGACCTTGCTCCATCGGCCATCAGTCCTTCGATAGATTCTCTGTCTATTGACAATTACGTCTAGCAATCTTTAGGGCTGTGTCGGTGACCTTAGCTCTTCTGCGGAAAAAAGGTATAGCAATGTATAATGTGAGGAAGATTTACAGATTTTTTTGTCTCTTGGCTACTGACTATGAAATGGAGTAGCGTATGAAATCCTCAACCAGCTCGGAATATTACCACTTTCAATATTGGAAATAGCTTCAGTACATTTCCAAGGGGAGGCGGCCGCGGGACATGACCCGTTGCACTTCCGTTTATCTAGTTCGCTGGCGCACGAAATAAAGCCAGCCGGTATTACTCACAACTTGTTACTCCTTGTGTACCTTGCGTCGAATTGCTTACCACGGTAACAATACTACACTCACATTGCGATTTTTTTTATAAATCTATCGCTTTTTGGTAGGTCTCATTCACTGGAAACTAGATACGTATCCCAGGAGCTTTTATTTCTACCACTAAATAGTATTGTGTTGCGGTTTAAGTGGTGTAGTATGCTAGTGAAATTACCGCGGTAACTAGACTGAATAATGTCTCAAGGCTATAAGCAATGTGGTGCAATATACCATCTTAACTAGCGGTATGAGGTAAGCATATAAATTACCATCAGGTGAAAGCTTTGATCGACTCGTCGATTGGTCGAAGAAAATTTGCTTCCTATGTAAATAAAAGCTTTTGTATTATTATGTATATAATACTATAAATATTGATTATTCTTAATTTATTTTTGATTTTCTTGTTACTATGAGATTTTTTCTTCTTCTGTCCTTTTGGATTGTTTGGAAGAGATAGCTTATAGCGCTAATTTCGCCCTTGCCTGCATTTAGGTTATGACTGTATTTAAGCTTTTTTTAATCATCCTCACCCTTGGTCAGTGTATGTTAAGGCTCGTTTATATTTTCTTATTTTTGATTCAAATTTTCTATCATTTTATTTCTTTCTATCTCTCACTCTCACATTCTTCTTTCTTCTATAGATTTACCATTATATTTCCTTCTCTCATCCATCGCTCTGAATGAGTAAAACTAATTTTATTTATTAATTAATTACATTTTTTTTTATGTCTAATTATATTTCCTTCTACTTCTTATCTTAATCTATTTTGTTTTGTATTTTGCATTTTTTCATATATTTTGATAGCGGTAATTAAGTCTGTTATTACTTTCTTACAGAAAGCTTAACAAATTTTGATTTTCTTGACTGATGAGAATAGTTTAGTTAATTCACTGTAACAAAATGTAAAAACTTCATCTATGTTTTACACTATGCTGAATGGTTTGAGTAAATCTAGGCTTGAGAATAACTGACAAATACTAGGAGGCACCAGAATATCTGTCTGATACAGAGCTATGTTGATTTTCCAAACCATCAGAGAGGTATTGTTGACGTATGAATATCGACACAGCGCTGTATGATATTCCGGTGTATTTACTTAACCTTGTTAACCTTTGCGCAGTAAAGACCCATCATTACTTATCTAAATAACTATAATTTTTGTTAAAGATAATTTTCTATCAGAATAACAGCTATAGTAAGGCCTCGAGACGTAAGGTGTTAAATCTCATTACCTCGGTAATTTCACTAGAATATAGCACTCTTTAAACTGGAACACAGTAATGCTTGCATATTAGTATTTGTCGGTAACCTTTTCGTAACTTACTGTACCTTCCTTGCCCCCACCTCCCAACTCTTATTACACCAGTAATTTTTCTATCAACTAACTTACTGCTTTACTTTATGCCTTAGAGTGATATGGTCAGTAAGTAAAGGTAATAGAGACTAAGATAAAGAAAGTAAAGTAAAGAAAGCAAATTGTGCTGCAGTCATGCTACGGTAATACCTTATCATCAGTCAGGCCGTATGCTTATTTTCTACCTTGGTGGTATAAAAGTAATTACTCATACCCACAATACGGAGGAGAACGATTGTATTAAATTATAAAAAGAAATATGTGGTGCAGTGTAAAGATTCTAATGAACTTTGTCGTCGCTTCCAAATCGAAATCCATTCAAACCATTTGACAATATTTTGTCAATTTTCTTTTTAAATTATTTCTTTATGAGGTAGGTTAAGTATTTAAATTTTTCTGTTTTATTTCTTTCTTCTCTTTTTTTCTCTTTAATTTTCCCTTACATTTTATCTTTACTCTTTCAAATTTTACAATTTACACAATTGTTAATTTTGTTTTTCTCTTCATTTTCAGTATGAGCCGATTGACGTTCATAGGTAGACATAGGTCTACCACAATAATGGGGAGATTTAGACTATCTACCACTACGTTTGTTGATTACCAGGGAGCAACATGAGCCAGTAATATAGCTTGGATTACATGAGTTGTTGTTTGGGACCCTTTACACCCCTTGTTCTTATTAATTTATATTTTTCTCACTATGACTTATAATATATTTCTAACGCTTGTAATCAAAAATCTTCTTCATCAACATCAGTCGACAGACGTTTACTAGACATAGCCCAATGATGGGGAGATTTGGGCTATCTTCATCCTGGTCCAATGCGGGTTGGTGGGGAACCGGGGCCCCGTCCGTTCATTAGCCGGCTGCAGGTTTAATTTTCTACGTCGATGTTTTGAATGGTCGGAAAGTTTGTTTTGTATAAATTAATTTCCATCTATTACACTGTTGATAATAAATTTACAATTTCGCCATTGTATACAAAACGCAAATAAGCTCCGTTGCCGTTAAAATATCAGCGGAGGTGAGTACGGAAAGCTTTGGGGAGGGCGAGAGCGTTGTTAAACATTATTCATGGCCCGAATGTTTGACCGGTCGTGGGAATACCTTCAGAATTTACACGGGCTAAGCAAATTCAAAGACATGTGCTGAATATATTAACTGAATTCCATTTTAGGCAGTATTATGATGCTAATTTAAAAAGTAAATGTTGTGTTATCGGGGAAGGAAAGCTTGGCGGAACGGCCAAGCTCTTTCGGGTTTGCGGGTTTTGGGGGTCGGGAGGGCCTCACTCTCTATTAAGTGAGCCCGAAACGGACGACAAGTACGTACTGGTCTCATGTTTTGTCGAAACATGCTGTTTATGCTGGGTAGAGCAACAACTCTCCCCGGGAAGTGCTCAGCAGTGTAGGGAGAGGCACCGACGAGATGCCGGGGCTTTAATGGGTATAAATCCCACATACCCCGTACTTCCCCACAAAAGCAAGGTATCTCATGAAGATTTCCCCAGCGACGAAAAAAAGTTCTCTCGATATTAAAGGCCGTACGTTAAGTAATAAAGCTTTTTGTTGATATGAACTAATCGGATCAAGAATGAGGAGATCCACAGAAGTACCACGATAACCGACATAGCCTTAGGGCTTAAGAGGCAATGGGAAGGGTATTGTGCAAAAGACTGACGGCAGGGTGTTGTAAGGCTCTACTACAAATTAGACCGACGATCTGGTGAAGGTCGTAGGAATCAGCTGAATGCAGACAAAGCAGTACCGATCGGAGTGGAGATCTTTAGGGAAGGCCGACTGATGATTATGAACTGTTGCTTGAACACGATCCCACTTGATTGGAAATACAAAAGTAGAAGTTTTAAGGATACTGTATGCTAGTGAAATTACTGAGGTAACGAGACTTAACATATTACGTATCAAGGCTTACTTTTTTTTATTCGGCGAGATGAACAAAGCTTTCACCTGACGGTAAGTAGTACGATTGCTCACATTATACTCGTCGACTTGAGACATAAGTCTCGTTACTCCAGTAATTTCTTAAGTAAATTCCGTGTATATTACCAGCGCTATGTTATGGGCAAGCGTATCACTTAACATCAGGTGAATTGTCTACACATCTTGTCGCTTCGTAAATTAATATAAAATATATGAGAACGAGTATTCGTCAGTGGAAACAAATTAGAAGCATTTCAAATAAGATATCTTCTTCTTCTTCTAAGTCGTATTTCCTCATGACTGTGGGTCGTGGTCACCATGTGTAGTGAACCACATGACAAATTTGTCAGTTATAATGTAGTGGTGTTGGTATTGCCTTCTCCATTCCAGATAGCAGTCCGGCTGATGGTCATCACATAGATATGTAGGTTTCCTCATGATGTTCTTCACCGTCTGTAACAGCACGTAAATTGAATAATTCATTGGTGCAGGCTGTGTTCGAATCCGGTAACTACGGAGTGGAAGGCATGCGTTCAAACCACTAGGCTATCACGACTTGTACTAGGATATAGTGAGTTCAAATTAAACCCCAGTTAAAACCCACTCCTTAAATGAACCGCTCGCGATGGTTCAAAGTATAAGGGAGCGGCTGAGATGAAACGGCGCTAAATGAGCTTGTTTTCATTCCCCCGCCGTTTGTTTACTTGGAGCCAACAAAATGAACATTTATCCGGAGTACGCTGAGTAGAGCTGAATGTCCGTTTATAAACGAATTAAATTAACTTACAAAAGCTCCTGTAGATTATTTTTGTATTCATCGCCGCTGCAGTATACATTCATATAATCATTTTAAGTTTACACGCCACTGGTTCCTCTGGTACTGATACCGTCTGTAGGCTACGGTAACTAGTTACTATTAGACAGGCTGTATGTTTGAAGGCATATAGATTATCTAAAACTTGATTTTTTTTATAGTGAAAGTAAGCAAACGAACAGTATACATGATGTGATAATTAAAGCTCACAGACACGTGATAAGCGAAGACCATAGACGTCGGAAAGTGTTAGATTACTGCAAAGAGTAATAATGCAATAACAGAAATAACTGG
The DNA here is from genome assembly GCA_018246255.1 of Pachliopta kotzebuea. Taxonomy (NCBI): domain Eukaryota; kingdom Metazoa; phylum Arthropoda; class Insecta; order Lepidoptera; family Papilionidae; genus Pachliopta; species Pachliopta kotzebuea. Next base: position 3,851 of record DWLS01003763.1, on the reverse strand, counting down.
CGCTAACAAAACGTAGTAAATAAATGAAATGATTAATAGGAAAATAAGAAAATAATTAAAGAAGAATGTAAAGGATCCTTATCCAAAACACAAAGGGAGAACACACAAACAACACCTGCAGATTCGAAGCTGCGTTGCCAAAACGATCTTGAAGTATTGTACTTAGAACTACTTTGTAGACATAGTGGTATCAACTTAGAGGGTCACCTAGAGAAATGTAATGTTTTAGAACAGAGAATTTTTTTTTTGATGTATCTTCTCATTCGTTGAGGTGAATTCTCCGCTCAGTTTCGTTCCTCATCGCAGCGGCTTTGGGAAAGTTTGTTGAGCGCGTTGTAAAGGAGAATTCGTTAAAACTGATCTCACAGAGCGAATAGAAGTTTAATCGAGTTTCAAGTCACTTTGACGATAACCATCGTGATATCGACTAATGAAACTAAAGTTGGGGTGTAAGAGGTCCCACACAACACGGGACCCTAGCCCCTGCTAATCAAACGTGGCTCTGGCTCCACATAGCCCACATTGGGCCAGCGTGGTGATTTAAAGCCCAAATATCCACTATTAGGGAAAGTCATAACCAGCAGTGGACGTCTATCAGCTGATGAAGAATTAAAGCAACTTGAATCGATTCATCTTGTTTTATCTATTTTTAACCATCACCTCAAAAGAGTAGTCTTATGAGATCAACGCTTCTATATATGAACAAAACTTTCACGTGATGGTGAGTGATATACTTGCTCATAACGGAGCTTTGGTTAAGATGGTATACACAGCATCACATTACGCTCGTTGCCTTGAGACATGTTAAGTCTCGTTACCCCAGTAATTTCACTACCATACAGCACCCTTCATACACAGCAAAATTTTTCTTCAATAGGAGATGCGGTGGTACCTAGACGGTCACCACCAACGGATCTACCACCAGTAAAGTTAATGGTATTTATAGTATTATTATAGCCAAAAGAACGCCTAGTAGATTTATGATAACGTCTTCTTTCTCATCTGTGTTTAAGGGGTGTAAGGCATCCCATACATCACATGAAACCCACGCCAATATAACCGTAATATCACGTGCTTAAAACCACACATCACACGAACTCAAATTGGGCCTGCGTGGTGGGATATGGCCCAAATCCCTCCACTATTGTGAGAGTCCTGTATGTATGTAAATAGATAGACGACGATCTGTTTAGTTACTAGTCTCATAAGATTGATATGTTCTCTATTTTTAACTCGGGTATTAAAATAAGTTAATAAAGCTTCCAAAATCAAGTTAAACTTATAAAAGCTTTGCTTGGTTAATAAATAAACAGTTTGTTCAATTAAAGTATATAAACAGTGCGCTTGTAGATCCCACTGGAGTGTAGCAACACAACGAACTCGTTCCGCGTCATTTTATCTCACTTACCGCCGCTTACCGGTAACACTGTCCGACAATTAATTTCGCGTAAGAGCCTCAATCCCATTCACTTTTATTACCTTTACTCGGTTTAAATATTCCAGTTAAATTCAACTTCACGTTGGTATTCACACGATGGCAACTGCAACTGAAAAATAATCTAATCACAATCTAATTATAATTACTGGTAAATCTCTTTTACCGGACATCGTCTAATAACACCGCATTCCCTATTCCTACCGTCTAGTAGTAATATTCAAATATTACTGTGTTTAGTAAAGGATTATAACTAGTGAAATTACTGGAGTAACGAGACTTAACATCATACCTTTGTGTAAAGTTATCCGCTAAAGCTGTTCACTTGTTATATAACGAATATGGTTATTTCGTTTGGTGACAAAGCGAACCCTTTCCCCATCCTCCCCTCCCCTTCCTCCCCACTCCTCTCCCCGTAAATACGTTAATCATTTCTGTATACCAACGGTATCGTTTACATATGAAATATTCGGTTTGCGGTCGCCGTTAATAAACTAGTAGCGGTTTTTGTACAGCATTACTAGTTTGACACTAATTATTACGTCAATGTCCACTGTATTAATTAAACCGCAGTAACAAGTCGAATTATCAATATATGGCAACATTTAATTTAATAAAGTTTGATCTGATTGGGTACAAGCCGCAGTAGGCATTAATATGATAAAGACCTCTAAGACAGACGATATAAAAAAAGTCGTTGGGAGCCACTGGATCTAAACAGCACAAGATCGTATTTTTTGGGATATTTTACTAAAGATCAATGTCCAGCAGTGGATGTTAATCGGTTGAAATGATGATGATGATGAGAAAGTCAAAGTCAAAATATTTTTTCCAATATAAGAACAATAGTTCATACGTCCGCTAAACAAAGGCCATGGTCCTCAGGAAAATGGGGGCTAGGAAAGGAGTGATGATGTACACAATTTTGGTTTTCTTTCTCACTAACTACATGTCTTACACGCAGACTTACGTAACGCACGAGAAAAAATAAATTTGAATACATTTAATATCATATTTAAACTTATAAACTCGTAACACTAAGACAGTTTATGGAAATTTATATACTAGTAGTTGCCCGTTGCATTTGCAACTAAAAAATAATATAAAATTAATAAATTCCATACATTGTTACCTATATATATATATATATCTTATATACCATTAAGTTGAAATAGCGATGTCCTATTCCGCACGGACGCACGCCTAGAAAGAGTAGATATTAGTAAGATGAGCGCACCGAGCACTATGAAGATTCCATTCATTTTGTGGAGACGAAAATAAGGCGCTTCTAGTTAACTCCTAGTATAAGTATATATACTACTAGTAATATATATACTATATATAGTACTAGTATGTGACTATGTTCGGTATACATATTGATATATTGATGGATAAAATAATATAAGGAAAGCTCTGAAATTTGCTGAGGAGACGATGTGGAGGCAATTGATTAATGCTTCAGTAAAAGCATGAAGCACAACATTCAGTTATGAAGAGAACGAAAGAGAAGAAGAAGAAGTACAGTTAAGTATATTATAACAATCACCGAAATGTTTTTTTTTCAAATCTTATAGATCTAAGAAACTGTTTAGTGTCATACGTTGAACTAAGCTGTAGAGATTGACTATAATCTATAGGCTAAGTCTATAGGCGAAGTGCTTACGTCGAGCTTACGTCCACAGCTGGACATCAGCCCAAACCCACCTGTTACTAGGCGCAAGATAATAGAGACAAAAATAATAAACCTTATCTCAGAGACGAGCACAATCTTACCTGCTGTTATGGGAAATATCACTTACCATCAGGTGAACACTTTGATCGTCTCGTCGTATAAAAAAGCTCCTTAACCTATTTTTCCTTAACCATTCAGTCCCTCCATTTTTTTCTACGGCAATATTTCTATCCCTCGTTTCAGTTTGAGGGGTGTTTAGCTTAGAGAGGAAGTCTACTAGCAAATTGCAGGAGCTTTCGCAAAGGATTTTCAATTTAACGACGGAATAGAAAACGCTTAACAGATTATATACAGCAGAAGAGCTTACGGAACCCAATCCAAACTCACCCTCTAATCAACACCAGGGTCTGGTTTCCCACCAGCAATGAACCAGCGTCGTGGGAGTCGGCTCTGACCCACCTATCATTGAGCCCAATACTTTATCTCACATCAAAACTTGGAACCAAAGGTTGATGACAAAAAACAACCTTTGTCTCTTAACAACGAGGGCAATCTTAACCAGCGCTTTATTATGGAGAGTATCACTTAATATCAAGTTAACGCCTTGCTCCTTCTTCTTATAACCTAGATGCTTCTCTGATGAGTGATGATTAAAGTCAGATGCTTTCCTTCTACTTGAAGATAATGACGGTAACAATAAATCTAAACAAATTAGGGATATAAAGACAAGAGAAGTAAAGAGGA
>DWLS01003762.1:0-15160 GCA_018246255.1 Pachliopta kotzebuea | reverse complement strand
CTGAAATTTGTCATACAGACAGATCTCGCTTAGATAAGATCAGAGCCGTTGAAATTTTGTTGGTATGTGGTCGGGTTTTCGAGTTGTGGGTGATCAAAGTTTCACAGTTTTGTATGGACCACTTGTATATTATATGAGAATATTTATTTATAAATAAATAAAAAGATTTTTCTTTTTTGAATGTTGAATAAAGTTTTCATTCTTTCTACATAAAATGTGTTTAAATAAAGCTATTAATGGGCGGGGAAAGAATTTCTGCATTGACCAATGTGCTCGATATGGCGAGTTAGCGCATACAAATTGCGAGTGAGCACTTTGTAAAAAGTATAGGAAATAAAGAAGTAGAGTCCAAATGCCGTCGGTATTACTGAAGGGGGAAGGGGGTGCTGCGATCAGCAAACACTCGCCGGCCACTCCAGCGTCGGGACACCACACGAAAGGGTGGTGATTTTGGGTTTTTTTTTTAATTTACTTTAAACAATCCGAAGTCACTGGGCGGCAACGGTATAGTGTCGGACTCCGGCTAAAAATCTTCACGCGGCATTCCCAATCACGTCCTACAATACAACAGTCACGGGACAGCATCGAATTCTTCCGTAAGATATGAAAAGGTTGCCTGTTGTGGAATGAGTTAATTGCCGAGGCTTCACCTAAATGGTATAACATGAAATTCTTCAACAGCGTAAAGAGATTTGCACAGGATCGGTAACACATTGGTGATAGCTCTGGTGTTACTAGCGGTCATAGCATAGGCTGCAGTCACCACTCAACACTAGGCAGGCCAAAAGTTTGAATCTCTATATGAATTTAATGATGATTATTAAAATTTAAATCCTTATGGGAAAGACAGAGAACCACAGTCCATGCAACCTTTTTAATTTTTTCCCCATTTCAGTTTTAATAAGGCCAAATATTGATTAACTCTTCTTTCTCTATTCGTTAATGTATAAGGCCAAACGGCTACGTCTACTATAGGACAGAGTTTAATATCTTTTCTGTTTTCCTTTTCTCACTTTTTCTCTAATTTACATTTCTTTTCATCATTCATTATTTACTGCTTAATACTTCTGCGAGGTATTATTAATACGTGAGTTATTATACTAGCAATTCTAGTACATTAACACAAATATACGCCGAAGAAATTAATAACTGGCAAAGAATGCTTTAACCTTGGTATTAAATTAGATCGACACTTTGCTTGATAAATCTTTATATGTAACATATGTTAAATACTAGTTGATATATACTCGTACAGTGTACTAACCTCAGTACACCATTAATTATTATAATTGATATTATCTACACGCAAGACGGGTCAGTTGGTTATTTTTTAAAAAAGATATCTTGTGATCCCATAACGAGATGGATACGGCTATAGGTACTGTAATGAAGATTTATAACGCTCATATTATAATTAGTATATATTTTTTTTTATTAATTATATTATTAACAAATTAGTCTTAATATGGAGAAGGTTTTGAGGAATGTAGTTATAACACGAATACGCGGATAATCAGAAAAAAAAATGATAAATTTTGGGTGGTAAAAATACCAGAAATATTTATTTTACTACTTATTACTGGTGGTAGATATCTGTTACCGGAAACATCAGGTACTATTGCAGCCAGCAAAAAGTAATGTGAAAACATTAGTGTGTTTCTGTTTGAAAGGTGCTGTATACTAGCAAAATTACTGAGGTAACGAGACTACACTCGTCTTAAAGCGACGAGCGCAATGTGGTGCTGTGTATCTTAACCATCGTTATGTTGTTATGGGTATGGTATCACATGTCATCAGGTGATGCCTTGCTTCACACGTCACCTTATATGAAATATTTAGTAGCATTAGCTATCATCCAGGGTATCTTCCAAAGACTCCAGCTTCCATAAAAATGGTATAATTTTAAAGCTTCATATATAGAAGTTGATTGAAGTTGTGATTATATTGAGTTAATGACTCGGTAGCAATTAATTTTTGTTTTTGTATACATAATTCGTTACTGTCGTAATTTATGTGTTTGCTGAAGGTACGCTTACATGTGGTGGGTGGTGGTGTAATTTATTCATGTTGAATTATCTTAGTCGATTATCATATTAAGTTATTGTGTAAAACAGGACGTGTTCCCGCATCGCCGTCGGCCCGCCGAGTGGCCCGCACATTGTCTTTAATTATCACCTATAAAATTTTATTGCGGAAATGACAAAATTAAGGCAGCAGACGCACCAGCACCAGCTACGATATAATTAAAGCGACATGTGTATATATATATTAAACGTCCGTTAACGAGCCCAAACTGGAGTCCAAATAGACCGGTCATTACACAGAGCATACAATTATCAACTGTAAACTTAAAGGGTTAAATAGTTTAATAGAAATACGAAACTAATACAATAGCAACATTAGGTTTAGTATCGGGCTATCAAGAATAGGACTAAGGTAAGTCCTGCCTGCCTGTTCGCGGGCTTTGAAGGCGGGGAGCTTCACTGTGCATTGAGTGAGCCCGGCAACACCTATGAAGTGGTCTCGTATTTTGTCGTAGCATACTATCTATGCTACGGAGGATAACAGCTCTCTAAGGAATGTGCTTAGCAGCAGTGCAGGGAGGCGCCGGTGAGTCCGTAGGAGATCTCGGAGCCTTCCGTAATGCGCCGAGGATGACCATCGAGGGTGTTTTAGTAGGTATAAATCCTATATAACCCTCTCTTTTCCCAAGAAGCCGGGTACCTTTTGAAGATTTCCCACATGACAGAAAAAAAGGTTAACTTTAGGTTAATATGCCGTGGCCCCGCGGACCGCGTGCCCACCACCAGATTAGCTGTATACATCACAAAAGACTAGTCAGAGCTATTATCATCAGAGAAAGTAACTTAAGAGAGATACTAAGGCAGGAAAATATCATTCCTTCTCCATTCAGTTATGATACGAACATAGCTACCACAACCATCGAAAAACCAATGGAGACAATGAAAGGATTTTCTTTGAAGGTAGATAGTGAAATTACTTGGGTAATGTGACAACACTTTAAGTCGTAAGACGATGAGCGTAATGTAGTGCTGTGTAAACCATCTTAACTAGCACCACATAGACAAGCATATAATTTATCAACAGGTGAACGCCTTGCTGGTTTCCTCGCATCGTAGAAGAGAAATAAAGAAAGATGTACGGAAGAATCTAGTGCTCATGTGGAATATCCTAAATTGGTTAGGTTAGGTAAGGTAATGTGGTTAGATTAGGACCGTGGTTGTGCTCCACCGTAGGGGTTTTAGTGGGTAAAGATCTCCACATAACCTTGAATTCCTCCCAGAAGGAAAGTATCTTTTGGAAGATGGAAGAGGGTTATGTGATGGAAATGTCATTGAGGGATTTCCGTGTTGTGTATCCTCTCAATTTCATTTCCTGAATCACAGCGTAGTGAAGTTTTTGTATAGTCACGGCGTTGTCAAGTTTGACAAATGTATCCAGCTCGAGGATCGCGGTGCTGAAGCACGCAAGCCATTGTACTAACCTCGTTTACAGAATTGTTACTATTTAAGTATCTATAGCAGTGATTTTCAACTACTGTGCCGCCAAATTTTAGGTAATCCCTTAATAATAAATATACTGTTATTTTTGTAGTACCTATCTATCTTTACATATCATTTTATCGAACATTTAAAATTATTATCATAAACTATTTTACAGTTTGTTGTTTCAAGTTTTAAGTTGTAAGTAAATAATATTTAAGCTTATTTTTTTCTATGTGTGCTGCCAAATTTTGTAATTGTTAAAAATGTGCCGGAACAAAAAACAGGATGAGAATCACTGATCTATAGGGAAGTTATTTTGTATAGCTTACTCCTTTAAACTGCAGCTCATTGTATATAGTAGATGTTTGTATATATTTTGCATCCGTACATTGTTTTTAAAACACATTATTAACAACAGACGATAAATCATCATTCCCGTAGTCATGATGTGTAAACGACTTTATAAGCCAGACCACCGGGCCCAGGGCTGTATGAAGATGGTTCGTTTCCATAATAATCGCGTACACTCGTAAATAATTTATGGCTGCAATAAACTCGCCGTTTCTTCACCCGAGTGTTTGTTAACTTTAAATGTTTAATAGCTTCAATGACGTCACGTGCACTGTCGAAACTCACCACGAACTGTCCGCCGCGTGTCGGTTAACTAAACGCTTTAATCGCGCTTTTTCAACTATTTCCAATTACATAGGCATATTGAAAAGCTGGAGACCGCAGTTGGAAGACTTGGGGAAACTTTATGTCCAGCAGATGATTAGAAAAGGCTGATGATGATGAAGTCACTGGTTCACTGGTGGTCTCTTTTGCAGGAGCCCGTCTAGGTAGGTACCACCGCAGCTTTATATCTACCGCCAAATAGTAATGTTCATATTACTGTGTTCAAGTTTAAAGGGTGTTGCATTATAATGAAATTAATGGGGTAACAATACTTAAAATCTTAAGTCTCAAGGCGATGAGCGCAATGTGGTGCTGAGTATCAATCTTAGCCGCTTTGAATAAAAAAAAGGCTTGACTTTAGACAATCATTATTATTAATTTTTATTCAATATTATTCAACATTAGGACTAATAAGTGATATTTTAATATTCGGTCCATAGACGGCATTAGATACTTTCCATCATATGTTTGGTCGTTTGCCCAATTTCACAATTAAAAAAAAATCGTACTTATATGAAACCGATTCATTAAGAATACATCCAAAACCACCAGCAATTTTATAATTAAATACAAACTTTTCTATTGACTTTTATACGTATAATGGGAACACTCGTTAAACTTTGTGCCGCTACTAAATTGTTCAAAATAGTATTATTCGTAGAGCAATTAACAGACAGATTAAAAAATCCAGTTATTTTCATAGTAATTTATCAACTGTTATAATTGTTTTGTTTTCAATTTAGCCGATAAATTGATTGTAACGAATTCGAAGAGTAACATTAATGCAGACTAAAGATAAAACTAGTCATTACAAATTAAGGAACCTTTTTCTGACCATACACGTCCCCAGTGTTTTATACATAAATATACAGACGTGAATACTTTAATTTAATTTTTTAGATTAACATATAGAACATATATTAAATCATTAATGTATACAAAAACAATTTTTAACTGAATTGCAGTTACAATCCATTAAACAGGTTCAACAAGATATGGTTTATTTTTTAACTCTTTGCTGAAACGTATTTTAATATATAAGGAAAATATATAATATGAGAATTACGGTTAAAACTAATTTATAGAGATTTTGGATATTTAACTGTATTTATTTAAAACAACTCTTTAGATTTGATATTAAATATATAATATCTTAACAACATTATAGGTATATATCAATTTTGGATGTACATTTGCATTCACATTAAGTTTGTTCAGAGGAAATAATGCTTAAAAATATAATAAAAACAATTTTGGGAATTACATAATTATCTCATTTAATTACCAGAGAAATACTGATTTTTTTTTTATTTTATTTTAGACTATGATCGAATAAATTAAGCTGTTCTGTTAGTAAGTTATACGCTTGGTCATTACGCGGAGCTGGTTATGTTGGTATACACAGCACTACATAACACTTATCGCTTTTAGATATAAGATATTAAGTCTCGTTACCTCAGTAATTTCACTAGCATACAACACCCTTCAAACCGGGACATAGTAATGTTTGCACAGTATTGTTTGCCGATCGCAATAGGACACCTACATATATAGCTTTATATAGCCGCAGTGGTACCTACAGTGTCTCTAATGGTTAAAGATGAATTATAAATTGTATATGTTCATTTGCCGGTTGGGAAGTAGGCAGTGGGCGATTACAACTCCAGAACTGAACTCAGTACAAGCACGAATTACTTTGCATAAGAATAGTTGAAGAACAGCTGCGCCCGCGCGCCAGCCATCTGTGTATGTGCACCGCCGTTCACTCTTTGTGAACGACCAAATGTAATTCAAACAATGAATATCTTAATTGAATATGAACATGCTGATTTACTTACACAGAATATATACACAGAAATAATACAGATCAAAAATATATAACTTAATCCTTACTTTGATACATAGTTTAAAGCACGTGATATTAGTTGGTGTTATAACTGCACAATAATTAAAAAATTCATTGATGCAAGCCGAATCTGAACTTGGTACCTTCGGAGTGGAAGGTCAGTGTTCAAACCACTAGGCTATCACGACTTAATATACCAAGTTAGTCCAAGTACGTGAGTAATTTAGAAATATCACATTGAAATTATTAAGAAATATAGCGTTATTTTTAACTCCTACAAAAACTTTACTATTTTTATGAATTTCGAAAAGTAATAAAAACGACGATATATTATATTATTCGAATCGTTATTACTTATATACATATTATGAAAGTATAAGAGAATTCAGGTCACAAAAAATAGTAGTAGATGATACTGATGATCAAAAAAATATCAAAGACTATAACTAAAATTTATTTTCGATTTACCCGAATTATTCGTGTCTTTAGATTAATTTATAACAATTATTCATAATGACATGTCAACATTGCGAATAATACAAAATTGTTGTAAAAAAAATTAGTTATACGACGTCTAAAAATGTACATATGTAAATTTTTTTGTTTAAATTGTTGGTCCCGCAGCGGATGCAACAACCATCATTATCTTACTGTTGGCAACATTATAAAACGTTATCATCATTTGCCGTACAGTAATATTGCAATCTATATTTACTTATTATCTAACTATACCGCTAAATATAGACGTTAATTATATATTTAATTTATCATCTATTTTAAAGGACTTTAAGTCCCCACTATTTAAGTAAAGAGAAAAACTTGTCATTTGTAGATGTAGAGTCAGTTTAAATTTAACTAAACTACTCTATTATGTAAAGTAGTAATAACTTTGTAACACTAGTCGTTTTATTTCAATATTTTAAAGTAGAAAACATAAAATAATATCAACATGAAACGAGAAATAAATTATTTGGGTCATTAAGGCACTAAGACAGAAATTTATCTAAAGAAACAGAACTTTCAACAGCGTTAAAGTAATAAACAGAAATAAACCGGAAATTTACGATCGCACGTCACCTAACATTCTCATGAGGTACCGTGAAAGCATTAGAATATTAAAAGAAATATATCACCCAGCGGTCTTCTCACATAAATTACTAACGATGCGTACACATGCATGGGAATAGTCGACTAAACAATGGGGCAAATCTTAATAAATGATCGAATTCAAAATAGGGTCGCAAGACATTTGAATCTCATGAATCAACCCTTTCACATCGACACCTGGCCGTTGCTGCACGGAGTCAAAAATCTCCATTATCGCATTAGCATAATATTTATGATATTCACAATGGGATGCCTCATTCGGTGCAGTGTTGCAACGCTCACGGCACGGTAGCTGGTTATTGTGTGGAAGATAAGGGACGGACCGACAATGACTGCACTTTGTTGTGGCGGTTTATAAGATTGCTAGCGACAATCGGCCGCGATGGATGGGGACCGTGTATCAATTCGATTACAATCAATTGGCAGACGCAAAACTGCAGCAACAGGAAGCTTAACTTGTAAAACGACGGAAATCGGCTTTACACAATGCTCTTTTATGTGGGTGCGAGACTTTGATTTTGAATGCAGGCATTTGAAATTTGGACATTGAATTAGTTGTTTAAGATCTCATAGAAATAGTTTGTCACAAATGCAAAAGTACTCCAAAAAGCCGATTGGAAATGACGACTGATGACTCATTTAGAAGAAAGGAAGGTGTTATATTTTGGCAATGTAAAGGGAATTCTTTTACATTTTACTAACGTGGTCCGACCATCTAAATCAGGCACAAATAGCATAGTACATTTATTATATATATATCTATACACATTTGTTTGTTTTCATTTATTTGTTTATATGTATGATTTGTACCATTATACATATATAATTATATTAAGTTAAACTACCACAGCATCTCACCTCTCCAATAGTTGGCTGCAGCCAACCCTTGAAGATGTGAGATTCATTGCAGTGAATGCCTGCTGGCATTAAGTTGCCTTATGCATACCTAATTTTGTATTAGGCACATTATGAAATTTAAAACAAAACTAGTTCCCGAAATTAAGATCCTCGAAAATCAAACATCCGGAAGACAATGATGATGTTATACACTGAATACTCTGTACTCTGGTATAATGCTACAACAACTGCCTATGTATTCTTATCCGATTGATAATGATGATGACTTTGATAGCAAATTATAACAGAAAAAAGATTGTGCATTTGTCCGTCATGACGAATATGGATCATTATAAAAACAATCAGTCGTACAATAGTCTTAAATTAGAAACGGAAAAAAACCTTGTACTACAAAAGTATCAGTTGCACTTTTTAGATCTACCTTCGAGGCGGGAGGAGAAAAAAAAATCCTTTTAACCCGTAATAGATATCGACCTTTTGTCTAGAAACCGTCAAATGATACGCATTAGGTTTTTTTTTTCGCCGCGTTATGAATACATTTAAAACAGGAAGGATGTGAAAGTCGAGGGTATTAAAAGACACCGTATGGTGGGGAAGGGGTTCGGTTTATGGAGCGGCTGTGTTGTGTTTACAAAGAAATGTGGATAATGGGGTGAATCATTACATTAAGAAATGAATTATTACGGTACGCTCATTGTTCCTAATATATCCAACTTTCTTTTATGGCCGGGTCACCATCGGACGTTTCGATATTTCATAGTACTTATATTAATAACAGAAAACGTTTCGCCGAGGTAGGAACAAAATTAATTTAGTTTCTAATCCATCATTATAATCATTAAGTTTACTTAATATATATGAAGGAACCATAACAATAAATTGTTTAGAAGCCATTGCCAAGTATTATATATAAGTATATAAGAGTAGCAACTGGATGCGTATAGCTGAAGATCAGACTAAGTGGTGTTCCTTGTGAGAAGTCTATGTCCAGCAGTGAACTGCCGAAGGCTGTTGATGATAATGATATATAACAATATAATTAATTACTACTTCATTGGTAGTAGGTCTCTGTTGTCAGAGATCGTCAAAGAACCACCGCAGCTCATATTGAAGTCGATAAACAGTACTGTGAAGATATTACTGTGTTCCGGTTTGAATGGTATCCTAATGAAATTATTGGGGTAACGATATTTAACAACTTGAGTATGAAGGTCCAAGAGCGCAATGTGATGATACCATCTAAACCAGCATCACGTTGTTATGCGTATCGCTTACCATCGGGTGAACACTGTTCATCTCAACGCTTAGCATAAAAAAATCTCTATTTTGGTAGTGTATATTCAACCGTCATCGCTTTGGTAAGGAGTTAAGTATCGTTACTTCAGTAATTTCACTATCAATACAAGGGGATTAATGCATTCCATAATACCTCACGGGACCCAACTTTGCTCGCTGTATACTCAACAAACGAGAATGGCTTCCCATCCGAGTTAGGCTAGCGTGGTGGGAGACCTAAATCCTCCCACTATTGGAAGAGACCAACGTCCAGCGGTGGACGTCAATCGGATGATGATGATACAGCAGAAAGAAATCTGGCAATTGGATCTACTAACAATGTTTTGGATTTGTCATATCGTTATGTAAAATGAAGAGAAATTTGTCGATACGTGGTATCTAATCGTGAAGTTTGATAACTCCAAGTGCTGCTGGTACACCGCGCATTATCCCTGCAATCAATCAACTCGTTTATCGAGAACTTTCTCCTTGAAGTATCCACGATCGAGGCACAGGACATTTGTCATTGGCCGCTTCTTAAAGGTTATCGCGCGAGATGATTTCACCGGATAACGCGCCTCGCGAAAGGCTCACCTTATCATTTGTTTTCGTTTATCGGTGTAAAAAGAAGAAAATTTTACAAAAAAACAAAAATTTTGGGTATTTAAAGCACAAACTTTTTAAATACGTATAATATAAATAATTATTTTTATACACATTTTACTTTACCTACACATATATGAAGAACTGGGTAGTATAATACAGACCTTTCAACTGTATTTTATAGTATGGTAAAAAAATTATTTGTAATATATATACATATACATATATATGATAAGATACAGATTTATTACTGAAGATTTTATTTAATTCTCTACATATATGTGAAGAACTAGGCAATAATATACAGTTGAAAGATTTGTATTTTAATACCCAGTTCTTATATATATGTAGGTACCGTAAAATTTTTGAAAAAAAAAATATTTATATTATACATATTTAAAACTATTCCGATTTAATACTTAATATTTTTTTTTCTACAAATATTTGAAAAACTGGGTAGTAAAGTAAAGGTTTCAACTGTATTTTACTACCCCGTTTTTCACATATATATAGAAAAGTTAAAAAAAAAATCTTTAGTATTAAATCGTAATGATTTTAAATATGTATAATACAAATAATGTATTTTTTTTACAACAATTTTACTCTACCTACATATATATAAGAATTGGGTAGTAAAATATAGTTAAAAGGTCTGTATTTTATTACCCAGTTCTTATATATATATATGTAGGTACCGTAAAATTTTTGTAAAAATAAAATATTTGTATTATACATATTTAAAAAGATAACGATTTAATACTTAATATTTTTTTTACAAATATTCAAAGAACTGGGTAGTAAACTTTTCAACTGTATACTACCCAATTCTTCACATATATGTATGTAGGTACAATAACATTTTTGTGACTTATTTAAAAAAAAATATATGATAATATTAATTTATAGACAAAAAAATTATGATCATTCAAGACTTTTTCAATAAAAAACTATTGGCCCCGTTGGTGATACGTTGAAGACACATTTGTCTAAACCGCGACCGTATAGGGAACAGTTGTTATCGGCCTTTTTTTGACTAGCATATTCAACATATAATAATATGTAGCTTCGATAAGGCACAAAAACTCGAGCCCAGTTGTGGGATCGGAACTCGGTACCGCCGATCGCGATTCCTACTGCGAAGCCGTTAGACTACGCGCAAGTACTAAACATCAACTCAATTGAGGAGTTGTATATGTTATATGTGTATATTGACTACTACGACTACTGTATATATCAACTATGATCATAGACTATATATTTTCTATTACTAACCTTCTTAATATTTGCCTTAATTTATATATACTTAATATAGTTTATTTCTATTTCTGTTATTAAATCTATTACTGAAGCTATTCACATTTTCCTTTTCCTGTTTATGTATATACTGAGATTGTATATTTAATATAGAATATAATTATCCTACTTATATGGTATTAAATTTGCCACAGAATCATAGACCATAGAAATATCATATTTACCTTGTATATCTTCTAATAAAATCTACTGATTTTCACCATCTGTAACAAGGTAAAGAAATATATTAATAATAGCAGTTTTTTATATCAGCTAGTAATATATTTTTTTTATTGTTATTATTTTATGTAATATATATTATCTACTGTATATAAATTATAAAAAAATTTATGATTATTTTGTACTAAAATTCATACATCCAAATAGATCAAAATTAATTTTTATGATATATAAGACTTTTCTCTTTTCTTATTACACGTAGTAAGGCGTTCACCTGATGGTAAGTGTATATACACTACACTTGAGACAAAGTGTTAAGTCTCGTTACCTTAGTAATTTCACTAGTAACACTTCAAACCGGAACACAGTGATGTTTGCACATTACTATTAGGCGGTAGTAATAGGAGCTAGATGATCTATGCCACCGGTGACCAACCAATAAACGATGAAATGATGATGATGACTTAACTATCTTCTACGTTCAATCAAATTTTAATATGGACAAAATTAACAAAGCTAAACAATGTATATAAATATTCATCTAGTATCAGTTATACTACAGATTATAAAAAAGTTGTCAACCTACTTGACATTAACATGAAACGGTGGTTCATTGCTAAAGCTTTTTTTTAAACAATATACACGACAGCAGTAGTTTTATATTACCAGAGGCTAATATTCTTAATCATTGAACATGTCAAAAATGATTAATTCGTATGTTAGAACGTATGATAAATTAATTTCGTCTGCAGCCAAGATATGATACTATATATTTTTTTTTAATTAGCATAAAACTGTTGTATTATTACACACTTATTTTGCTGCCCTATTAAAATGTATTTTTTTATTTTTGTACATAGAACATAGATATGAAATATTTTGTAGTCTCTTTTTATTATTAAACATAACAATATGAAATAAATAATATTTAATTATCACAATAGTTCTCGATATATGCCAAGCTTCAGTTTGGAAAAGGAACCTCATGATGATGATAAAATCATCATGAGGTTCTTCATTCGATATAAATTTATCATCATCATCATTGGTGCTAATATTTTTATATATATGTATATAACAAATTAATACTTTACTGGTGGTAGGTCTCTGTTTCCGGAGACTGTTTAGGTAAGTACTACCGCAGCTGCTATTTCTACCGCCATATAGTAATATACAAACATTACTGTGTTCCAGTAATGAGACTAATAGCGACAAGCGCAATGTGATGCTGTGTACACCATCTTAGCTAGTACTACGTTCTTATGGGCAAAGGTATCACTTACCATCAAGTAAACACCTTGCTCATCTCATTAGAAAAACCAATTATATATCATACTGTATGTATATAAATGATAAATGATTATTGTAATTATATAATACAAATATAATGAAACTAATAAGTTCCTTGACAATTCTGAATAGTTTAAATGTTATACGTTATTGACGCTTCAGATATAAATCTAAAACAAGTCATAAATGGTGATCCGATGCGAAAAGGCTGCAGCATCCAATTAATAATCTTGAGGTATTACATTAATAATCCATACTTGTCGTATGACTTATTAAAAATTTTATCACGCCGACGCGTCAACAAATCTCGTTTCGCCATCCATCTATGTCTAACTCCACTTATCTTCCGAGGATATCTCCATGAGGAGTAGGCCCATGCATTATTTATTTATGCGACGTATTTGCATCGAACTTTTCAAGGGGTTAACTCGCCAGCAGAGCAATCTATTTTTCATGTATAATTTACCACTTTTTCTATGACAGCAGCCATGCGTCTCCTAAGCTGGTGAAACTTGTAAAAACTTATATTATATTAAGTTTATACGACATTAATATTTATTATCTTTTTATATTCGACTTAACTATGAGAGCACGAAAGCATTCACATGATGGTAAGTGTTATGCTTGTTCATTACACAGGACCGCATAATGTTTGTCGCTTTGAGTTGTAAAGTGTTAAGTCTCGTTACCGCAGTAATTTCACTAGAATACCCTTCACACTGGAATACAGTAATCTTTATCGGCTGCAATAGGAGCTGCGCCACCTACCTAGAACAGTATTAACCAAGGCGGAGCGTAAGTACTATAAGAGGGCAATTATGTTACTAAGGAGAGTAATCTGATTTTTAAATAATTTATTACCATTGTCATTTATTAAATTTTTAGGTTTTATATTGTTTTTAGGAGCCACTTTTTTTTTTATTTGAATATACTCTTTTATTCCTCGGACTATATTCAGAGACCTTGTTTGCTTATAAAATACTTATTTGTTTTTATAATTTTTATCAACTAATCGCAAAAGCCGAATAATGTACAATGTTACTTGCTAATTATTTTTATATCTTTTAACAGCATCCTGTGTAATCTTTTCCATAAATTTTAAAAGTACTACTTTATTATGCGACATTATTATTTCGCTTAGATTCTCTTTACTTATCTTCTTGTCCATTCTCATCTCTATATCTGTCCTATCCCTTAAATATTTTTTTAAGGGGCATTGAATTATAATCACAAGGTCCAACAGGGAACTATAATTTTTTTTATTCAAATAGGACATGGGACCTAGATTAGGAAACTGGTATAAACGATCTCCGGCAACAGAGATATATCAGCAGTAAATCATCTGTAATAGCAACCAAACAATTTTAGAGATCCGTTAATTATGTTCATATGAATATTTCAAAGTATATACAATGTTGCTATGTGATAATTTCTATACGATAATTATGCTTAAGAAAAAATACGATCCGTAAGCCGATCACTTCCGTTCACCTTGAACTCGCCAAGGCCAAGTATTTTGTATCACAATTAAAATATCATATTGCCTTAATGAACTTCGCAGAAAATTACTGCCAACGGGAATCCGACCCAAAATTGTAAACTGATAACATAACCAAACATATGGGGTTCAAAATTTTCAAAATATTTTAATAGATAATATATGAAATAACTTAAAGGCTACAATCTATAATTTCAAACGCAAAATATACAAGTAGTAAAAAATCATAAATAATCGCTCCTATCAAAAATGACATATTCTGGATTCTAAACACGATCAAACCTCTTAAGGAATTGAAAAAAAAAATACAAAGCATCAAAAACCACAAAAAGGCAGTGGTTAAAAAAAATCCGTCACCACAAACAGTGGTAAGTATAAGAATGGGAAATTAAATTACAATAGTTTAACAAGTATCGCGGCGACAATGAAATTTGAGGTGTAACACTCGAGTTTGTGTGTTCCCTTTTGTGTACCGGCGGTGGGCTATGGATTCCTATTCACAGTCATTGTGCATCCGGACAGTAATGAATTGCCTGTTACTTTACGACATTCAACTTGTTGTGACAGAACTTATTGAGACGTACGTTACAGTTCACATTGTTATAGAAAATGGTAACACTACAAACTGCGTAACAGTTAAAAAGGTTATAGAGAATAAAAAAAAGATAGCTTTACAATATATTTTTTGTTATATGAATCGAGTTAGACGTTCACCTGATTGTAAGTGATATGATACGCTTGCAAATAACAACCTAGCGATGGTTAAGGTGGTATACGAAGAAACATTGCTCTCGTCGCTTTGAGACATATATTAATTCTCGTTACTTCAGTAATTTCACTAGTTTACCTTTCAACTGGAACATAGTAGTGTATGCAGATTACTAGTGGTCGGATTCAATAGGAGCTGACTTAGTCACCGGCAAGAGACCCTACCTCCAGTAATATTTTGTAGAAGATTCAATGTTAATCAAAAGTTGATTTTTTTATTTTTATTATTTAAAAAAATTAATAAATTCAAATAGATTATAG
>DWLS01003761.1:0-15166 GCA_018246255.1 Pachliopta kotzebuea | reverse complement strand
GGTGGTACGTGGTCTCCACTCAAGAACCTTTTTGCCCCATCGACCGTCCGATCTTCGTGCTATGTGGCCGGCCCATTTTTTGGCCCATCAAGTTTGTAGATTATTTTTATAGAGCTGTTTATCCAATAAATGTTACTATGGCATTTAACGTAGATTTTTCTTATATTTTTATTAAGTTAGAAGATATGTATTAAGTTTAACAGAATTGCTCGTAGTAAATATTTTAAGAAAAACGTAGACCGGCAACGTTCGCACCGTAGGGTCTATCGGGGCATCCGTGTGGAAATCACACTTCGTTTGTTAATTCGCTCTTACCCAACATGTAACTACATTGGAGCTAAAGTGATATTTGCGCTGCGAGCACGATAACATATTTAGTTTCATCTAAAATAGTTATATATATACAAATAAATGAAAAAGATACAAAGGCGACTAGGTAGGTGGAAGGTTTTTTTTGTCGGAGATCGTCTAAGTAGGTACCACTGCAGCTCCTGTTACTGCCGGCAAATAGCAATGTGCATACTTTACTAAGTTTCGGTTTAAAGGCCATTTCTAAACTAGTAAAATTACTGAAGTATAGAGACTTTACACTTTAAGTTTCGTGTCGATGAGGGCAATATAGTGCTATATATACCATTTTAATCAGCGCCTCGTTGTTACAGACAAGCGTATCACTTACCATGAGGTAAACGTCTTTATCATTTCCTTGTTTAATAAAAATAAATAAATAACAGGTTAAGTAAGCAGGACAGTAAAATTGTAAAGTGTGTTAGAATATAGCTATATTATTACAAAGATTCTACAGAAATTAAACTCAGTATAAAAAAATATATAATGTACTTTATTAGATATTCATTATTTAGTCAAAAACTTGTCACAAAAATTACGTACATTTGAAACATTATTGTTTTACGTTTTGTTAAATTCATAACAAGAGAGCTAAGTCCAGCCGTGAACGTCCATTCCAAATGATGATTATTGTTAATATATACAACAAAGGCATTTGTCGTTAGATAGTGCCTAGTAATACTACTTCAGATAACTATAATTGAAAGATCATACAATTTAGAGATTTATTACAGACGTCTGCGGAAATAACCTTTGATATATTAACGCCTTTCAGTAGATATCGGAATCCATTGTTTATTGATTGGATCATTTATTCTACTTGTTCCTTTTCATTTATAGAAGCTGATTTCAAATTGTTGAGACCATTAAACATTAAGTATCTAATTGTATCATTTTAAAATATTTATTGTAGTCTTTAACGACAAATTAGCATTTGCTATATATTTTTATTTTTCTTCTCGCTTCTGGCTTGTTAGGTATTTAGGACAGCTCTCCCTGTAGTTCAGCTAGTTTTTAATTATTTACTCAGTTATTTTATTGATTTTTTCAATATTTATGATCTTCATATATTTTTATTATTATGAAATTCATTATGTTTTGAATGTATGATAATTTAATAAAGAAATAACGTAAAATTTTTTTTTGATCATTATCTTATGTGAGTATAACATGTAGTCCTTATATGAAAATCCACTGGCTCTTCGATAAATACATTTTTCATCCTCAATTTTGACGATGCTACATTTAATTATTGACGGCCATAACGATTGCTTTAATTACTCCGGCTTCATTGGATTTACACTTGTTATGTGTAGATTTAAAAAACAATTTTTACCGAAAAGAATTCGAACAGTGTACGGAACTTTTTTTTAATTATCGAGTTTTTGTGGAATATTGTAACCAGACTCTTCGTGTGAGAGATAGGTGTAATATTGCCGCCGTTACACAGTTCTTTGACATATCACACAAAGAAGAGTTGTAAGTTCAAGAAGTAGTAAAACTCCGAGCTGGTGAAGCCTAAACCGGTAGTTTACGTGTAAAAGTGCTAAAGTTATTACAAACTTTAAAATTTCATTACAATATTAAATTTTATTCACAAATATTTAATATAAACTTTCTTTAAATTCCGTCTTTCGCTTTAAGCACGTCTTTATGTAAAAAAAAATCTAGTCAAAATTTTTTAAAAATAAATATATGAATAATTTACGTAACTACGTAATTATGCATTATATTACTAAACTACTGTATAACGTATTAATTAAACTATTAATATGTTATGAAAATTCATTAAAATTCATTATAAGAAAATGTCTTGGGATTTAAAGGTCACAGTAGTTCAGGAATAGCGACCGCTGAGTGGATTTTGTGACATAACAGCACAAAGGTTCTAGATATTATTCAAATATCTCTTTCGGTGAATTTTGTGAAAGGCCTAATCTATAACTTTGAGTTCAAAACATAACTGGCCTCCGGCCAAATAAGCTTTTACCATTATTATTTTCACTACGTATTAGGTGCCATGTGGGCAGCCCGTTTTTCGTTTTTCAATATTATTGCTTTGTCAGAAAGGTTTTTTAACCAACCTCACTCTCAACTAATTGGTGTATTTTTAACTAAACATTAATAGCTATTATCTAAATAGGGTTTCCGTCCGCATATGAGATAGCCATTGTGAAGATATGAATTAATGAAATAGGTCATCGTAATTAAGAGCAAATTAACAAAAGAATTGTTTAAATATAGTTTACTTAATAAACATTTAAAACCTTTACGTAACTTGAGACAGTCTCGTGCTATGATAATAGATGTGGCAACAACCCAGCTGTAAAGTAAATACGTTGCCAACGTACCGTTTCTAAGAGAAATTTATTAAAATGAGATTCACAAATAAATAATATGTATCCAATTTATACTAACATTTAAATTTATTGTATATAGAATTATATAAGGATAATTACAAAAAGATATAACTAATTATGAACGAGTGTTAAGAAAAGCCTCTTTAAAATTTATCTATTTATTCCTACGGCATATTGTAGGTTGTTGCAAGAGTAACAGCCAATGCATGCATTAAATAGATAAATCTATTTAATGCATGCATATATATATTAGAACATAATATCGACATAAATATTAATGATTAAAGTTAAATTATCTTCTAACACCTCATGGGAACTTAAAAGTGATATACATTTAATATAAAGAAATTTCCCTGGCTTCTTAAATATATACTTTGTTTAGAGCAGAGAAATGCTATTAAAAATAACGTCTAGTACAATATCTATGCATTTTTGTTTAAAAAACAGACGTATTAATAAGCGAAAAGAGTGAGTGTAACAATACAGTCTTGGTGAAGATATTTACACAGTTACATATTACGCTCATCTGCATCAGACACAAGATTAATTACATCAGTAATTAGAGCAGTTAAAGTCCTCAAAGAGGATAATAGTGATGTGAATAAATGATAAAAATAATGAACCAGAAAGAAATAGTGAGGAACACCTTTTCCGGTACATTATTTTTAACTCATATTTATGTATGCTACATATACGTTCATACAGTAAATCAGAATTTAATTTCAATTATGAAATTCTAAGTAGTTAACATGCAAGTAATGTTAACTACTTATCTAATCGCCGGAGAACTAAGTAGATATTAACGCAGCTACAATTTCAGCCGTTAAAAACAGTAGTGTCCAAAATTATTGAGTTGCATTTTGAAGGGTATTTAACTAGTGAAATTACAGTGTTAAAAAATTACACATAACAAATAGGGTCTCAAAACTGTAAGTATCATAAAGTGTAATGTTTATCATTATCAAAATTTCAAACGTAGTTATATTATTTTTTCTTATATTATATCTTATAGGTAATTGTTTCTGCATTAGATAAAGATTATTGTATCAGTATCAAATCATATTACTAAGCGATAAAAATTAAATAGATTTTTTTTCATATAACAGAACATGTACTCCTTGTATTGTATACAAGCATGTACTCGGAGTATTAATTTTAAAGTAGAGAGTTAATGTTACAAAATAATGTGTTAGTGAATATATTATTACACATTTTTGCAATGAGTGCACAAAATTGGTAAAGATCTGTATTTATCTTAAACAATTTAGGCATTTTTATACTTTTTGGCCCCTAAATATTCTAAAATACAAACTAAACACAGGACGCCGATAAAAAGTTCCATCTCTAGCCTTTGATCTTCCCCTTTGAATAAATTTGTTTGTTAAAACCAGCAGGGCTTTGAAAAATTAGAAGCCTACTTTTACACTTCGTATATGATTACACATGGGTGCAAATTTCTCGAAGGAAGTAATTTAATTATGAAAACATAGTCTAAAGTGTATACAGTCATTAATTACCGCGTTTCGGTTTTAATAGTTTATAGGCCTTATTTTGTCGAGCACCCATACAACATAAAATACAACACCAGACATTTTCTTAAATTTTATTAAAGTTTAATAAATTTTAAGCTTAATATTTTATCTGTTCTTTCTTTGTATACCGTGAATATAATAAGTACTATAATATAATAAGTACTAAAAAACCAGGACGATCTACATGAAGTACCTATAATTGCCAAAAATGAAATGATTTCATAACAAAATTTTTTTAAAAAAAATGTTTCGCTCCAGCAATTCGCTGATTCAAAATAGAACTGTTCATTATTTTGAAAGCACTCCAAAAAATAGAATATGTTACATGTCATTACATAGTAATGAGGCTTCGAAGTCGCGATGTTGGTAGAGAATGGTTGCTTATTTGTGGAAACATGAAGGTTAGAGGCTTGCCTTTACATATATTATAATAATAAATAATTCAAAACAAAAAGAAACGACGAACAAAAAGATGAATAGTAGAAATATTTACAACTGTAAAACATTTAAGAGGTAGGTATTCTTTATAACTTAGAATCAGGATTCTAGTTGTCTCCGCGGAAGAAATAGCTATAAAAATTGGTAAAAATCGGTGAACATATTATATAAGAGATATTTTAAATTGTTATTACACTTTTTATGTTTATTATTTTGTTTTAGTAATGAAATAAATTAATATAAAAAACAAAGTGGCTCGTTGAAAGGTAAAGAGCGGACTTAATGCTATTAGCATGGAGATTGTGAAAGTGTAAGGAAAAAGTAAATACATTTCTTATATAAAAAATCCTTATGCCACAATAACGATTAAAAAAATAAATTCATAGTATACATTTCTAACATGGACACAGTCTATTATTCCGCCGAAGGAAATTCGTGTCAACTTGTAATGAAACTTTCCTAACAAACTCTGAACAGAAAGTGTCACCAACTTAACTTTGTTATTTGAGCTGAGTTTAAATAACTTAGAACTTTAATAGCATTAACTGTATTAAGTCCGTAAAAATGAAAAGAACGTTTAAATTAAGCAAGTAAAATGCTGATAAGTCAAAAAACCTGTTTGTTTCTTTAACGAATCGAAAACTAAGTTAAGAGCGGCAAATCTTCTGTGTATTTTTGAAGAAGAACTGACAGTTTGTAACACCGAATAAAAACTGTTTTTTGATTTTTACACAAAACATTTGAATCTCTACACTTTCAAAAACTAATTTAAAAACAAAATTTCATGTTGTTTTTATTCCGAGTGCAGTGTGAAACAATTGGAACTATTATTTATATATTTTTTGTATCGGTGTTACAAAATTTGGGGTGAAAATATTTGAATTCCTATATGTAAATTATATTTTCATGACAAATAAACGAAACTTTCAAAAGCTATCTACTCGTGGTAAAGAGTGACAAAAAGTCACCTTGTTGTAACTCCATTTGATAAAGTTAATATGAATCAAAAGTTCTAATTTTTATAACAATTGTAAGTACATTCTGAACATCTACTAAAAGATTCATGGATATGTAATATATATATGTATATATATATAGTTAATAAGCATTGAAACGTCTTTCGCTCACTATCAGCCAGTAATAAATAAGTTGACTTATACAAGGAACCACAGTATTCAGAAAATAAATATTGTTTCTACACTCGTTAAAAGAGTCAGGGAAAGAAAATCCACCAGACTTTTTTTTGTTGTGTAGGTTGGTACACAACATTTATGCCATTCATTATAATGATAAATACTACTGTAAGTAAACGGTATTGATCAAAAGACTGAAATTGTATCATGCCCGTCTATAACATTTTTCTTTATAAAATTTTTGTTAGTTTACGTATCGCATATTCCTTGTTAGGTTGATTATAATCTAAAATGTATAGCTCAAGAAGTGGTAAATAGATATAGAGTAGAGATCTTTTCTAAGAGCCATAATAATCTGTTGTAACGACCGCCGGAAGTGTCGGGTCTAGCGGGAATATAAACTGGATAAAAGACTCAGCCATGTATCGTTTGTGTGCTTTGAGTATCTTCAAGATTCTCATGAATACGGTTAACGTCAAATACTAAAGATATACTTGTAAACTTTTTGATTTTATTAGTAGTTCACTTGCAGGTTTCTATCGATACCGTTTTAGTAGCATCTCAGCGTTTACCACAGACGCCCTGTTGAAATATTATTATAAGTACACTACGTACTTCATACTGGAACGTAGTAATATTTCTGAGGAAACTTCTATCTATTATCTGAAGGCGATATGAATAAATGTCCTGCTCATGTAATCGCTTAATTGGACAAAAAGTTTTGTTTTTAAAAATTAGTAGTTAACAAGGGAAGTTGAAGTCCCTTCTGCACAAAATCTATTTCTTTTTTCAGTAATTATTTGTATAAACTTAACTTACATAGTTGCTAATGATTTGTTTGTGTACCACATTTTAAAAACACTTGGATATTAAACCCACCTTTACGTAAAATTAGAAACAAATTGATAAAATTTTAAATACAAAAGAGAAGCAATTTCAAAAATGTCTATATAATTAGTTTAATACTTTCCTAACAAACCTGAAAACACTAACAAACATGAGTTGAAATAATTTAACGTATGACGTCTGAACCGCTTACGATTATTCGTAAAATGTATATCATTAATTAAAAAATAAAAGGATTACAATGTAATTACCAGTAATATATTTGTGGCATATGAATATCGAGTACAAATAATAATTACATAATATAAAGGTAACGATATAACTATGAAAATGTATTTTATTTAAATCACTTACTGAATGAATATTTGTTCTTAGTAAAACCGATATTCGTATTTAATAGAAATTAGTAATAAATTGATCTATTTATTAATTTACATTAATAGTTTTTATTCATTAATGTCGTATTTTTGCTTTTATCTTTATTTTTACTATAATGTTTAGTCGTAAGAGGGTATCACCTAAAGCTTGAAGCAATTTCGTATGGTGTCATACTCTAACACTATTCTCGAGAGCTGCTAGCTTCTGACGGGAAACTAATAAAGCAACTTGCAAGCGACGACGTTGAAGGCTTCAACTGTTTCTGACGTTAGAACACAGCAGAACTATTAATATGAAACATGCTCAGTCACTTTTGAAGAATGGTCCGAGGAAAATTTTCAAAAATAATCTTAAACCAATGATTTGAATAGTTAATCATGAAAATAAAGATTATTAATACATCTCTGCATTTCAAAGTAGAAACTTTACCGTCTTTATACTAAGGTCGCTAATCTTATATTGATAAAAAAGTAGTATTTTTCAGAGTCTACATACAAAAACCATCATCACCAAACTACATGAGAAAATAACTTAATTGACGTACATAATTTTTTTACGCGTTCGACAAACACGTAAGCACTGTACGTTCGAACACATCAGTAGTAATTGGATTTCAAGTGTGGATAAAAGGAAATATTAACCTTTTGTTCAAATAAAAATATCCTTTGAAAGCATTCGATATTTACCGTTCAGGGTGATAGTTAAAAGGCTATTTATCTAACTCAATGTCATCTCTGTTTATAATCAAAACAAGTTCTAATTTATTTCATTGAATTATATTTCAATGGATTTATGTTTCTTTTCGTCATTTATTTAAATGAACTAAAGATCTTTTTTAATACTTATAACAAAATGTCGCAGCACTTTCTTTTTATTCTCAGAATCTTTTAGAAAAACAGTATCTCCTTTAGCTAAATAAATTAATCAATCTAATTAAAAGGATCCATATACAACAAATTACCCGTGTAACAGTTAGATTGGTCGCCTAACATTGTTAACATCTAGTTAGCTTGTTCGTATCGGACGTAGCTTAATTCAATAATGCTCGTAATTGTAGTCGATTATACACCGCACTCTACATACGAATCTATGTTAAAGCTCGAAGTAATAAACAATCAATATACTAAACATGAAATAAACATACATATTAAAATTTTCTTTCATAGTCTTGTACCTTTCAATATCTATAAAAAACTTAAGCCAGCGAAGGATAAAGAAATGACGTATGGCAAGATCGTATATTTATTTTATGTTCCTTCCGGACCCTACGACGTTTATGACGGTCATATCTGGTTACAACTTTAAAAAAAAAAATTTTGACATTTTATATTGATACCGGTTAGTTTAATAATTTGAATAAAGTGCATTATTAAAAAATGTATTAGAAACTAATAATCCTTGGAATTTGGTGGATTGGATAAATAGACTTTTGTTGTATGTGTTAGAATCTTACTATTCTCACAAAGGTCACAAAGGTCCATTAATATATTACTTGTGAGTTGGCGACTTTGAAGAAATCTTTTCACACTTTTTTATGCAATCTATATTTTGATTTAGACGAATAGCCTTTGCAGAGGAGCTTATTCCGCAGCTTTAATATTTTGGAAAAAGTCTGTTTTTAAATATTACTAAGCAAACATTAAACATGGATTGTTTCTTACACTTTATTTTACATTTGGTAATATTACAGCGAAATGCGTTTTTTATAACAAGTAGAAGCAACTATCGCTATTCTAGCTAGCGACCTCTATTCTGGTCAAAAAAAATATGACTTCCAAAAATACAATCACATGCAATATATTTAATAAGCATTGCCTTTGCACAGTAAATTTTAGTCAAATTTTAAGTAAATTAAATCGGTCACCGCTTCCACTTAACCCAAACGAAAGTTTTTTAAAAAAAAATATGCCCTGACGACGGAAAAGTGAAATTTAGCAGCTTTACGTTCCCAGGATGTCGTTTCGTTTCAACATTTCAAGAACTCTTCCCTTTTTACTAACATTGAAAATTGATGTTTGGGTAACTTTTTTATTTGAGCACTTTATTTTTGGAAAAAACTCTCTTAATGTACTAATGAGTTTTATTCACATAATGATTTAAAATTGAGGTTTTTGTTCTACGAGGAGACTAGGCGAGCGAGACCGTCCCCTGATTATGATATGATACACTTGCCCGTAATAATTTAGTTAATTTATGATAGCATATACGGCAACAACCGAGCTCGTCGTCTTTAAATATATGGCATTAGGTCACGTTATACAACAAAATTTTTCATTTATTAACATGTAATTTTTATGTGGTGAAATTTACCGTGTATTTACAATGTGTTTATATTTGTACAAATTTAATTTCAATATTAATAATATATGGTTGGACTTGAAAATAAAATTCAATGAGTTTTTTACATACTGCCAGTCGGAACCCTTTTTTCCGAATGCTGCCTAAAAGCAACTTTTCATGACAAATCTAAAAACGCAGTAAAAGAAAGTAATATTTATAAATAATTTTTATATGTCTAAAAATAATTGTAAATGTACTATTTAGATTGTCACCAGAAGCAAGCAATTTAACTAAGTGCACTTCGTAATTGCCAACTTGGGCGCTCAGCTCACTTTAATCTGTATATGCAAAGCGACTCTACACGTTACTTAATATCCACTTTAACTTATTAAGATCGGCATAAACGCCATAGAATATGTTGAACTATGTTTACATATCTATCGTTATTATGAGGCTAATTTACTTTCTCTTTTCGCATATGATTTTCAGGATAACATTAATTTGGTAGATAGTTTCGTTTGTACAATTTGAATAAGCATCCTAGCAATTTGAATAAGCAATCCTTTTAATCCAGTGAATATACAACCCATCACATTGTAAATGCATGACATCGGATTTTTTAAATAGATCGCTACTATGTACAAAAACGTAACCCCGATTATTTTGCAAATGTAACCAAATCCGATACGAACGTATCCAGGATTGTATAAAATTGTCATCTAGTTCTATCGACCAACTAACTGGATTGAATTTACTATTTTTTAATAAAACTTTTTAATTGAATGAACCAGAGTTAGGGTGAGATTGCACGGAATATCTTTGTGCTTGAAACAATATATATTATCGTAATAAAAAGAAATCGAAATCCGTTTTAATATACATATGATAAAATTAATACTACTAATCTACGGTATTCGTGTTTCAAGCAATATTGCAGCTTAATCGAAAAATTCTTTGTGTGCCCGAAAATTCTTAAGTGATTCAGCAGCTAAGATAGAAATACCATCATAGTACACGATAATGAAATTCGGGCATGATTTGAAAGAAAATACTTTTAAACAATTTAAACGTGAGGTAAAGCTTATGAACAAAATAAATAGAGGACAATTTTTGATGGAAAGTTTTATCATATCGTAACTTAAGTAACTTTCACCAGATATTCGGTACTGTTATAATAATTTTTAAATGGATTTATTTTCAGATATACAGTGATAAATTTAACACAAACTGCTGTGTTCTAATACTGCGAATGTTTCTAATGCTTGCCTTTTGAGGGAAAGTCAGAATTATGTAATTTTTTTTATCTACTGAACCAATCTCGGCGGTCGTCTTTTGCGTTTGGAGAGTTTACGGGATCTACGTAAAGAACACAACTGCAGCTTTTATAATTTGCCTGGTTTTACTAAAATTTTAGTGATTGATGAAAATTTTTTTGATTCACAACAAAACAATCCTTCATCTAAATTTTAGAGCATCAAACGAAATTCGGATTCTAATGTGTACCGGCTTTTACCGTTTTAAAAGTCCATATGGGACATAAGAGCACTTAGGTTGTACGAAAGGCACATGGCTCGATTCTGAATTCAGTATACGTTTCTCCTCAACTCGCCGACGCACAGCCGGTCGTTACAGAGGATTATTAGGGTCTCGTAGTCTTATGCATTTCATGGAAAATTTGTTTCCACCAGAATAGAGGTTCCTCTATAACGCTTTACATGCCAAATTGTAACAATTCGAATTTTACACCTTTAAATATGCAAACTTTATGTCAATATTGTTTGGCAGTTTTCAGCTACTTTAATAGAAAAATCGTTTACAAAATTGTTGAAAAGTACCCATTCAATAGTTACTTAAAAATATAACAACTAGTTATTATTTTCTTACCAAATTATGTTTTGTTCGTATAACTGTAATGTTCTACGAAAGCAAACAGCAATTATGGCCTATACTTGGGTGTATAATTTATCCCTAACCCATATAAGTCTATTTAAAATTTGACCTTTACACATTTCATATATAATATATTATTAGCCATGTAGCTCTCAACGAAATGGGTTCGACATATTTCTTCGTGGAAAATATATCCATAGATTATAATTAAGGACGTGTAAGGAAGGCTGTATTACACATAAACAGGGCCTGCTATAACACATAAAATCAAATGAAGGAAATAAGTGACAATTACAAATATTTCGTCTTTGAAAAAAAATTTTTAAAATCGTCTGTTTAACAATCAACTAAAATCAATCTATTAAAAAAAGCTTTAGCAGCTTTTGTGATACTTACTCAAGTTCCTGTTAAGTATTAAGTAAGCGTCCTTTGTTCAAAGAACAGTCTACTAACTTGTACTACTTTGCAAACTAAGATCTATAAGAATTATAAATCAAATTGCAATTTTATGAAAAAAAATCATAGTAATTTTTGCATTACAGTTAAATTTTTTAAATTCTAGTTTATTACAAAAGCCAAGTGCACGATAGTTGCCAGCAGGTGCAAGAGGGATAGATCTTTCAGTATGTTTACCGCCCATTACCTCTCCAATAAGACTCCCGGCGCTCGTTAAACAAATTTATTGCAATCTAGCGAAAAGATTTATTTAACAATGCGTTTTTAAATTCAACTGAGAATGAGCTTGAGAATAGTCAAACGTAAACGTTCTCTTCGGCACCCATGTGTTAAGATCCGGAACACAACTACGCTATTATAGCTACAAATTTGAAATATGAATGTAGTAACTAACAATGTATCTTTAAGAGACTTTTATATAAACCGATGACGATAAATTCATTTTACTACTATATTCAAGATCAATGTACAGTTTTCGTTTAGCTTGTAGGTGGGTATTACAATAACAAATGTAACGGTTGTCTAGATACATTGTAAATCAAGGTTCGAATAGCTGATAACGCACAGTGGTTAGGTAACGAGATCTTGCTGCTTATTTATTGCTTGCTTCGCCTCCAACAAGGCTCCCGACGCTCGTTAAACTAATATACTTCTGATCATAAGGTGAGATATTATATAACAAATGTTTTAACTGGTTTAAGTGCACCATTGATCCCACATCGCAATTTGTATGATATAATCCATTCAATATGTATCTAAGACGTCATAGTTTACAATCGGTTAAGTTTTTGGCAATAATTTGTATAAACAAGCTGAAAAGACGTCTTATTATCTGGGTCTCTGTTACCTTATAAAATTTTAATGTGCCAAAATGGTCTAAAGGCTAATTTACATGCTGCGGACTCAAAAGTCGTCAGTTCAATTCTCGGTGAAAGTTTTTTTTTTTGTGCTAACTTTGTCCTTTTATATCATCTTAACTGGAAGACCTATCAACCTTATATCACAAATTTCTTGTTTCTTTATTCACTACTTCATTTTATCCTGAAATAGTATCCACGTAGATCTTCCGGTTTAGAAGTTATAAACATTCCAGTGTATTTAAGTCAGGGTATAAGTCTCTTTTCCGCTGATACCATTAGGAGATTAAAACCGATGAGCTCTTAAAACGTTATTATTTATATTCTAACTTTTATATTATTTTCTTTCTATTCACAAAATATATTATTTTTCAGTAACTACACAGTCATATAGGCACCTTTGTACTTATTGGACTTTTACAAGCATAAATACTCTACAAAGTATCCGCGATCATTTATAGTACTTACATCAAAATCGTTTTCAGAAATTATTTAAGTACTTTATATCGTAATGACTTAACAGAAAAATAAACAGGGCATTCTTTTAACAATCAAAATCAATAGATATATCTTTTGTATATGTATAAAACATACAAGTGAGAGATAAGTGAAGTATTTTCGTTCCAAGCCGTTTTCTTAACTTATAAACTGGGAAAGAATAATCTAAACTTTTTGAATATCTTCCTTCGCTACGAAATTTCATAACGACAGTTTAATACAATCTCTATACATATGTATGTTAAAGAATCTAAATAAATAAAGTAAATCAAATGTTATTCATTACATATTACATTCATATTTCGCTACTAATAGTAATATATGTGAATTAGATATATATTTTTTGCTAGACAATGATATTTGCATAATTTTTCTGAAATTGTGTCAATTATGATACTTATTTACTGAGAGAATTTTCTAGAAATTCATGTAAAAAAAAAGAAATTAGGAACGTGAAATAAATATTTTGTGTTTTAAGTCCTTACTATATGGTAACAGCGCTAACAGTGCGTACTTACAGCGTATTACTCAAAATATCATTAATTTGGTAACATTAATAAATTAATCCGAGTACCACAGGCCTTTTAGATTAATAACAATGTTTTGTCATTATTTAAAAAGCCCCGCCGATGGTTAAAGAAATTGTCACTGTCTCTGTAACAAAGATTCAAACAAAGGCCTTATAATGGAAACTGGGAAAGAAAAATTCCTTTTGTGAGATTTCGCTACTTCTTAAGAACGTTCAAAGAATGTATTTCCGAAATATACGACATACAATGCAACAAAAAAAATGCATATTATTTTCTTTTTAAAAAAAAACGTACTAATGTCAAATACACTTTTCTGAAGAAAGTTTCAAAGACAAATAACAACCATAGAAGAAAGAAAAATAGTTTTATAAACGCAACCATTTTGCAGTAATAATAAATTTTCCCCTCAAATTGGTTTTATCTCTCAGTAGTAGTGCAACTTAAAAGAAACTACACGGCTGGCCGGAACCACAATAGTGACCCGTGGTGACTGATCCAAATGAGGGTCAGCAAGTCTAACTGTGGTAGTGGGTCCTAGCTTTTTTTTTATTCGACGAGGCGATAAGATGTGGTCTTGTTACCCCAGTAATTTCACTAGTTCACAACGCCCTTCAAACCGTAATACAGTAATGTTTGCATAGTTGATGGGTGCTGACGGAAGTCGCCGCATTTTCATAAAATTTGCTAAGGATGTAGTTGAAAGGGTAAAAAAATTAAACAACTAAATAAGAGATATGAAAATTTAGAAGTGTACAAATGTAAATATAATATAAAGTGTAAGAAAAAAGGAATGTTATGTAATAATGAATAAAAGTAATAAAGAAATATAATGTAAATAAAGATAAAAATAGTCAAAAATGTAAATGGGTCGAACTTGGACTGAGGGGCCTGAAAGAAGAGTAAAGAAATATGGATGTATAGAAAAGAGTGATAGATGGAAAATGTAGAATGGAAGAAGACATAAGCTAGGGAAAAGAAAAGATAAAACGAGAATATAATAAAAAACAAACAAGGACCCTTACCCAAACCTCGAAGGGAAAGGGCAATAAAAAAAATTAAAAAAATGTTTGTAAAGTACAGTTTGTTGGCTGCAGAAAGACCTGCGGTGATACTCACTTAATCGATTTCCAGTAACAGAGACCTAACACTAGTAAACCTTACAGCATGATAAAATCACGGCGAGAGAGAAGAAGCTCCGTTTTCAGAATCTTTTACGATTAAGCAGATGCAGCAGATGCGAAGGCGGAAACGGGCAGAGCAGGTAGATTAATGATAGAGAATAAAATTATATACATATATTATATTAAATAGGCATAAAAAATTGTGAGCAATAAGGATTTCTAAATAGAAAAGATAATTTTCATTACGTCTGATTTCTTTTATAAATAGTCTATGTTATAAATGTATGCCAACATTTTAGACTTTTTAAAATCTAATCTTAATAAAAGTTATAAAGTAAGAAATATCATAGTCGTTATTGGTCGTATTTATATCTTTTCCATATAATAGCCGCCATATTTCTGATCAGTTTTAGTATAAAATGAATGTTGTCTAATTTTGTTTTAAGTTGACGAAAAAATTTTTATGTAACATAATAAACATAACTTATAACTATAACAA
>DWLS01003760.1:0-15168 GCA_018246255.1 Pachliopta kotzebuea | reverse complement strand
TCTGATGCAGGTACTTCCCGAAGCAACCGTGTCCGGAGAGTACCTGCACCAGGCGGAAGGTGAGCGAGCCGAATCGCCAATCTAGCAATCTGCCTGGCCTATTGCCACTTAAGCCTAGCAATGCTTAGTGTCGGTGACCTTAATTCTTCTACACAAAAACCGTACCATGGGCCAAACTTCGCGACAAGTAGTCCCGAATTTGAACTAAAGACACCGGCAAGTTAGACATAACAACGTTGTGTTAGGATGAGATATACTACACCATATTGTACTCGCTTTCATCATGATATATTAAGTCGTTATCGCAGTAAGCTACACCGCTTTTCTGACCGGAACACAGTAAAGTTTGCACATCACTGTCTGGTGGTAGAAGTACGATCTGTAGTAACCACGCCTGAGACCTTCAACCGGTAACAGTAAGATCCTGAAATACAAAGAAAATTAGTTTGCTAAAACTTGTGCATTAGTTTGTTACGAGTAATATCAGAAACGGATTACTATACTATTACCAGACATTTTCACTATTACTAGACATTTTCACGTTCAGATTGCTGAAGGGAATATAACAAACTTAATATTTATTGAAATTAAAGTACACTTATTATTAGGTGCAAGTAACACAAATGGGGCTATTTAATAAACTTACCACAATTACACTTGGGGCAGATATTGATATTTAACTTCAGATTAACCCCTCGCTCGTCTCATCGCGGCGATGATTAAAATATATAAAATAATACATATGTATGTATATTTAATATAACTATATCTCACTTAAAGTTTCGCTTCGATTAACAGCTGATTTTTATTTGTTATCAACATTAATAACATTAATTTTCAACCGGAAAAATCTCGCGTTTGCATAGGAGCACTTATTTTCTTTTAATGTTATAACGTCTAAGTTATTTGGTATATCGTCAATTTATCATCTCAGTGTCTATGCAGAGAAGGTAGCTGTAACTACTTTTCAATATGACATATATTCCACAATTAAAAATATACTTATGTTAATATTCATTATTGTGTACATATGACGGATGTTTGTTTATCAATGTGCAAGTGGAGTTATTGTGATATACTCTAGCGCTATATTTACAAAATGTTGATTGTTATCACGTTATAATGAACATTATCAGTTATTTCAAGATTGTGCGTGCAAGCATCAAGTGACCCGAATCGTTTTATTATTGCTTAGCTTTGCTACAAATTCAAATATCAACAAACTTCCAATTCCGTTTTGTAAATATAACAATTACAGGGTTGGATATGCTCAAGTGCATGTACCTACGGCGCGGGGTCCCGGCGGACCGATAACCTTTGGGTTACACTTGGATCGTGTACTTGATATTTACTTGCACTTGAAGTTAATTACTTCGTCGTGGAGACACAACTTTCTCCGATAACACGGTCATTGTGTTAATTTTAATCAAACTCTTGATTTTCTATTTACTTGTTTTAAATCGTAATACCTTCAGTAATCATTAATATTTTCATAAATCCATTATTATACTATGCCGCGACAATCAGTGTTTTTTTATTTAGCTTTTAGTAGAGGAATTGAGGAAACGAGCAAGAGCACATTATTCTCGTGGCCTTCAGATATAAGTCGTTAAGTCTCGATAACACCGTAATGTGTGCATAGTACAGTTTGGCGTCTAAAATAGATGTGTTAATAGATGCATAAACGATCTGCTGCTACGGAGACCTACCACGTTGACTAATTTACTATTAATGTAACTATTCTTAATATTACACTTTAAATATTTACTTATACATCTTTCAATTACTAATAATTTAGCATTTTTTGGATTTGCTCAGTCTAAGAGACTCCGCTGGCCCATTTGCTTTGAACGCTTATTTCGCCGTAGATGGTAATATTTTTGTCGTAGATTTTCCGTTTAATAACAAACAAAACTGAATAACATGTTCGGGATTAAATACTGTTTCCAAAAATCTTTCGCACAATGTAAAAGTATATATTGATATATTGTGTTATTCTTTATATATAGGTATCTTTCGCGGAATTTTCCATACGTCGAGACGTGTAGCTCTCAATATCTTTACTTATATAAATGAAATGGATTTTTTCTATGAAATCACAAGCTTTCAGACATTAGAGGTTGAACCATTCCAGGATCTAGTATTCCGTTTAGTGAAAATGTTATGAAGCTGTAGGTAGAATTTTGTAAACTAGAGTGTCACAGAAGTTCGCCCAAATTTAAGCTCAGTGAGTTAATAGTTCCGTAAGTTCTCAAAGTGGTACGTAGACAGGAAGTGGACAGATTTGATTGCAATTTTAATGATTTTTTTTGGAATTTTTTTTAATAAACTCATAATTGTATTTTTCTTCAACATATTTTGTTTCATATATTGTAATAATTAAATTAAAAGTCACCGTCACTCATTTAGGATTCGTAATATCGTGGAACTTCAATTTTGAGCGGTTCGTCAAGTCCTTGCTATAGAACTACGGTATTTCACACTAGAACAACGTCGCGTTGTTATGAACAAGCGGATCACTTAATATCAGGTGGACGCTGTACTCGCCTCGTCGCCACGTCGAATATAGTTTAAAAAATTAAAAATATTATTTTTATCTACATGGATAGTAATGAGAATAAAATTTCAACGGTTTTGATAAATCAAATTTTTGATACTCTCAAGCTTTTGACTTAGTAATATGTTAATGTTCACCAAATGTAATGATCTATAAATAAAATCAACGTATAATCCCACATCGTCGTTAAGCAACAGGAGCGATCCTGCTTCAAATCCAAGCTGCTGATGTAACTCCGCCGCGCGCCACACCATGTCCAAGTTTACCCGTCCAAAGAGTCTAGCAAGATCATTAGCGTACTGTTTACCTGCTAAAACCTTTCCCTTTTTATTTAGTTTAAGGTCCCTCTTTTGACCTCACATATTGACAAAACGGTTTTTGGTACTTGGTAATATTCTGCTGTAATTTGTCAAAGCAATGTTTAAACGGGAATCATCTCGCTCTTATCACTCTCTTTTTTCTTTCTCGCAATCAATAAAAGTTTATATTTAAATAATATGAAAACATTTTTCATTATATTAATATATAATTAGATAACTTATGTGGTAGTTAAACTACAATCGGTGTACTATCTAGATTAGAGTTTCCCTATGTAGTACGTAAGTCCTGCTAGAGAGCAATTCTGTATTTAAGATGGACAAACTGAAAATTTATAAAAAATTAGCTCATATAGTTTATTAAATTTTTATATTTGTATGGCGTTGGATAATAGTCAAAAGGTCCGTGGATGATATAGAATTTTTTTTACTCAAAAGTGGGACGTTAGACCAAGAAGGTTGGTCTAGACCAAGGGTGGGCAAATATTTTGATAGTCGGGGCAAAATTGCTTTGGCTCCCACAGGCCCTGATAATCTGCATAAGTATTGTTTAATATTTTGTCTAAAAATTTTATGTTAGACAAAAAATAATATTTGCGTTTTTAATAATAACATATAAAATACTTCACGGGCCAGACAACATTTTACCGCGGGCCGCCATTTGCCCAGGCCTGGTCTAGACTGTCTGTTGTCAAGTACAATATGTATAAATTATAATACGTATTGGAATATTCCGCAGCGTGTCGGGGTCGCTCGCAATGTCGTCGTAGGTCGGCGGTGCGTCCACCGGCACGACCTCCCCGCCCTTCCACGCACCACCACCCACCGCTTCACCCCTCAAAGCCTACGCAATACCCAACCCCACCACTCCCACGCTTTCAATTAACACACGCAGAAAAAAGAGTTTCCATCCGTTATATTTGTTTATAATTTTGTTATGTAAAATTATTACAACATAAAATGTTAGTTATTGTGATTACTGTAACAGCGGTGTAAGTTAAAATCAAATCAATCCCCATAATAATAGGGGAGGTCATGTCCAGTAGTGGACGTTTACCGGCTGATGATGTAGACCCATCAATTTTGTATTATATCGATATAAGTCAAGTTTGTAGGCATAATTAATGGATGTTGATGTCACCCGCTGCCCTTCCCTTTGTGTCCGTGTCCGTGCGTGGCAATTAAAAGCGCGCTGCACTCTCTCCACTCCATCTTATCACCGATGCACCGACCGACTTGCACCGACACTTCGGCTTGTATTGACCCATCACATGATCCCACACAATCGCAATTAATCCTGCCCCGGGCCCTCCGACATTATCACGGGCAACATTAAGTTTAGGTGGTGGGCCCCTCGCATTCTGTTATTGTATATCTACACAATCATTTCATATTGTTGCTTGTTTACTAATACCGAGTAATGAGCAGTTTCATCCCACCCAGCGGTTTGTGTTGTTGTGTATCGAAATAATTTGCGCAGTTAGTGTTAGTGGTTGCTGAGGCTGGTTTTAAGATTTACGTTTTAGTTAGAACGTATTAAATTTACTAAACAATAGTTCAATTGTTTTCTTTTGTATGCAACCAGGGGGCGCGATGTTGTGCCTCTAATGTTTTGAAACAAATTAAGGGTTTAAATTACCATAACACGGTTATTAGGTTGTTCAGTTGTAGTAATTTTACCTCGACACGAAATGAATTACATATATTTACGATAACGTAAATAATCTTAATAAATTTGTATTGAGCTGTTGTAGTATAACTTTTTTTTATTCATCTCTCATAATACTTAATTTTTTAAATTTATAGCTAACTAAATTCTGTAGGTAAGTAATAGTAGAAGAAGATGTTATATCGGAGTGCTGTATAATGGTTTATTGTAACTAAATTTAATCTTCTCTTTCTTTAACAAAAAAAAACTTGTGTTTAATCATAACGGTGAGCTATGTTAGAATACAATAAGGATTATACAAGAGTTGAGATTGTCTGGTGCGATAGGGGGAATACTGTTCGATGGCACAGTTTGTTTTGACGCTAGTCAGAGGTCAGATAGAGGCGGCGGTGAACACGGCGGCACATATTCGCATTATGTCGCGATATACGATACACGAGATAAAGTCTTACGCGTGTTATTTACCATTACAATAAAACACAATATAATGGTAGGATTGTATTGTAATAGTATGCACACGGCTGGGAGTTGTCTAGGCGCATGCGCGTGCGCACGCGGCCGTGAACCGCCGCCACCACCGTCACCGCCGCCACCACCGTCACCGCCGTCACCGCCGTCTCGCAGCTTCCTCCTCTCCTCGCACAATGGCTTATCGTATATATTATCGGCTTCGCTTTAGACGATTCTTTGCCAACAATAAAACGTTACTATTAATAATTGTAGACGCCAGTTTAGGGTCGAGGTCGGCACCACAGCGGGCTGATTGTAAAAACTACCGGTGCTGGTAATCTGACCTACTGATCTCCCGAATCACTTAACGTCGGGTGACGTTGCCTGGACACGGGGTCGCGATGCCGATCTTGTTTTTATATCTGTGAATAATTGATATTCATATTGTTATTGTTGCGAACATTTTTATTATACAATTTCCGCTTTACTCTTTATTTAAAAGATAA
Organism: Pachliopta kotzebuea; assembly: GCA_018246255.1. Lineage (NCBI taxonomy): Eukaryota > Metazoa > Arthropoda > Insecta > Lepidoptera > Papilionidae > Pachliopta > Pachliopta kotzebuea. The sequence continues at coordinate 9,669 of DWLS01003760.1, read as the reverse complement.
TTTTGAAATTCAATGTTGCTAAACATACACTTATACTTAACGAGATAATCAAGCTCATTAAGAACATAATATTGGTTAATCAAATTAACAACTATTTGTCGGTTCGTTGATTTGTTACAACTAAATTGAGAGATTTTCATTATGTTTATAAAATATTTTGAGCAAAGCAGTAAAATTTGGATGGATTTTCAAACTTTAGGCCATAAAGTTTCAATACGGGAGTACTATTTCAAAACATTGAAATGTTTTCCAACGCAACTGAATTTGTAAGCGGTCTATTTACGGCGCCCGTTTCGTTACCAAACATACCAAGTAGCAACAATTTCGTGGATTACTTAATCGTTCAGTTCAATTCGGATAGGCTTGCCCTCATATGTGTCCTGAAGGATTAGGAGGAGGGACAATAAAGCTATTATATCACTAGATCAAATTTAAAAAGGGCTTCCACTATAAGCTCCGCGAGTTATGCGAATGCTTCAATCCAAAAACGGCCCTTTTAAAGATTCTAATGAAATGATTTTCAAGTTATTTTAAAAGAAACTAGTAAACAATATGGCAAACGGACTACTAACCACTGAGCCGCACAGGTGTTATTAAGATTCATAAGTGCAAGCGTCCGTATTGATTAACACAATTTTTCACCACGTCGCGGAGATCGACCTTTATAAATTTTAAAGGCGATACACGATCTAAATATAAACTTGGCATCGCCATGCACTCTACATTATGTTTATGTTGCCTGCACCCGACAACTTTATTGCCAAAATGTTACGAAAAATGCAATTAAACTATAATGCGATCTTTACCTGTTGACGATCAGCCAATACTATATAACGAACATCTGCCAATTGTGAACCTAATGTAATGTTATAAAATACAACGAAACGTTTCATTTCATACGTATGACATTTTTAGAAATTTATTTACTACGTCATATTAATAATATATATTGTTATAATAATTTAATACACCATTTATGCATAAAAAAATATGTTTCCGTCTACAGATTCAACGTATTTGTATCATAATAAAAAACCTTTCCTCATATTACTATCGGAACTTTTACCGTTTATTCAACGCCAACTTTCAATACTAATATTCTTTACAAAACGGCTGTTCCGTACTTTACAAAGTACCTCAGTTAATAAAACAAATATGTAAGACAACGTTGTGTTGTATACAACAATGAAAAACAACAGACGTAAAAAAATTTGTTCACGATTGATTGAGTGTTACAATAGTGAGACCTATAGACGCTTGTTATTTGGCAAATGGACAAACACGCAACCGAAACTGATTTTCTATTTGATTGAACGTCATGAGGGAACTGGACGCGTCTATGACAGAGGGCAGCTCCAGATGGACAGTGTCACCAGCAAAGCGATCTCATACGGCATTATATGTTATAAGTCACACGACCACAGCTTCTAGTTCTGTACAACAGTAAATCCGACTGTTTATAATGTTCCAAAAAAATCAGTAGAGATGATTGCAATTTGATGAAATATAGCAAATATCATTGTCTCCGATAGTACTTTAAATTGTATTACATATACATACATATATATTTTAATCTGAAAACATAACATTAATAATTATATGATATCTCCTTAACACTAACATGCACATGTTGCAATCTTTGATTGGTGATAGAGCTTTCATATGACGCCGAGCAAATTGCCTCACATCATCCCTATAAGATCGATTGTTAGGAGCAGAACTATCGTATCCTATAGAATCATTGTCACTTAATTTACGTGAAAGTTACCTCAGCTTGGGGTTAATTAATTTTAAATATATATAGTCTTATAATTGTAGAGGCGTAATTTTAATTCCGCTGTTTGTAATACGTTATATGAATATTTAAATTATATAACCGGTTTTAGATTTGCGCGTTACAATAATGTCTAGTTTTACACTGTTATTGAAATGGGACTGGTATTCATAATTTTAACGAGTAAGGTCAACCTGACCCTGTGGCGCAGCGGCCGGCTCGCTTGTTTTGTAACACGGTTCGAATCATACCAGATTGTCAAGGAAAGATACCAGGCTGCCTCCACTCTTATTTCGTCTTATTGCTTATCCCCTCGTATTGCGGTTAAGGATCATTTAATTTCTTTGGTTTTGTTTCTTTTATTAATTTCTTTTTAACTTTTCTCACTTTTCTCGCTTTTCTACTCTCTCTCTTTCCTTTCACTCTTATGTCCTTATACATTTATTTTGTTTCCCCTTCCTTGCATCGCTGCACAGACCAATCTCCCCGCATTTTCACTATATCTCTATACATTCATTCGTTTTTTAAAATCCTTTACCTCTTATTTTCACTATCCATATCCTTTCTTTTATACAATTTTTATTTTGTTTAGTTTATTTTACTTCTCTTTATAATCTAGAGAGATTCTTTAGCAGTCTTTGAAAAACTAAAAATTATAATAGAGATTATAATTTTTAGTTTTTCATAGACTGCTTTTATTTTGTGCATCATCTACCACCGTCTTCATTCTTTTTCATTTTCATAAATATACAGCGACTTTCCTCTTCACTTAGCAACTCTCACATCATTAATAGTGTCGAAGTGAACATGAGGGCTAGGTGCTTCTATATCTTCAGTATCTCTGTCGTTTAATATTAATTGGGAACGTGGCTAAATGTAAACGCGATGACGAAGTAAAAAAAAAGTTAGGTAACGACTAGTCATCTAGGTACGACGGTATTGCATAACAACTACGTTAACGTTATTCGAATAACGATATATTAGGAATTACAGCAAAAGTTGAAACCTACTTTTTTTGAAGATGTAATATATTTATTTAAGTAAAATATTTATCAACATTATTTATACATAACTGATATTTAACGGGAAGAACGATTATTTATTCCTTTAGAATAAAATTCTGGCAATCAAAATTCCAGAAACTGAGTCAAAGATTTTTGTATAGCCTCCAGTGAAGAAAATAATCCAGATCATGAATAACGCGGATGAAATATAACTAGAGTTAGAAAAATCGCTATTGACAACTCTATCAAATCTAGTATCGGAGTCGAACTAGATCTATATCTTCATTACAAGGGCGCTGAAATACCAAAGTATTCGCTTCCCGTACTGTTTGCACATATGAACGCATTGGTATTATTATACTACCTACGAGCTCTTCTCTATCTCCCCCGTTTATATGTAATACTTTAGTAGGGAAAGAAAAAAAATCACAACGTTGATTTTATTATAATTCATATTTGTCTTCAAAGCTTTTTAAAAAAATTATTAACTTTTTTAAATATTTTGGTGTTAGAAATCTATAGAGTTATGTAATAAGGGCAAAGTCTTTTCGCAAAGCACACGGTTTGCTAAGCTACTAACACTCGAAAGTTTCGCTTACATTTCAATTAGTTGCCTACCTGTACACACATACACGACACAAGGCAACAGTGTATGTAGCTTATTAAGCATAACATGTCACACACAAGGGTCTTACATTAACAGCAGCTTGGTCATCATCTCAAATGTCCAATGCTGACTACTAACAACTTAATGTAAACAACTACGGTTTCATATTAATGCTGACGCCTTTGCCCACTTAATACGAGCTGTTGCCTATTTGCAAGCGCATTGTTTTTTTTTTAATTTCATAACAGGATGCCCTATTGTAAACTGCACTTTGCTCGCAAAGAGAAGTGTATCAAATTACTACAGCATTAGCTTAAGTTGCATTAACTGCTAACGAGCGCACACTGGCGTAACTATAACATAACAAGATATCCCTGATACAGTACACTGCGCGTTAATTAACACGGTATTGTTATTGTTATAACAAAATGTTGATACGCAATCATTTCTTATACGAATTAAGTATAGAGTTGAGTAGGATATTCACCTGATTGGTTAATAAGGTTATACATCCGCAATATACTTCCGCTTATAAGAATGCGCCGGTTATGAAAATTCTAGTCTTTAGGTTTCTGAAATTAACGGGCTCAAACTATGTAAACTATTTACTTTGATATACTCCAAGTAAAAGATCATAATGTCAATTCATCATTACTGATAGGGAAAACTACAATTATAATTAGATTCCAGTATTACATAAACATTCATATAAATTAACAGAGAAGTTATAATTAACTGTAATATGTTATTGATGGACAATTCCATTTATTTATATGTATGGATATGAGAAATGCTAAGGAGTTTTAATTATCTATTATTTAAAACAATTTAATCACAATTAAATATGTACAATTATAGAATAATACAGTGGGTATTTTAAAAAAAAAAAACTGGTACGAAAACTAATTACCTCTCATTAATTACAAACGGCTTTGTTTTGGGAATCATCTTATAGCGCCCTTCAAATTGTGATACTGAACCGGAAAAGGTAGCGGTTTCACAGCACCTGTGAAAACCTGCGACCTTTATGTATTCAACAATTTTCAATTGATTTAAAATGTTGAGGTGTTGTTGCAGAGACAGTCCCCGGGAGTTGAGGAACAAAGCGGAGAAGCAGCGCCGAGACAAATTCAACCAGTCCATAGCGCAGCTGGCGGCTATAGTCCCACCGGTAGTCGCCACTGGACGGAAGATGGACAAAACTAGCGTGCTGAAGCTCACTGCCCACTACCTGAGGTCGCATCAACATGGTAAGCAGTTTTTTTTATCTGCAGTTTACCATTTTGTTTTCCTATTTAACACCGACTCCTCCGCGAAGCAACGGGTAACCGCTTGACTTGTATCGTGGTACATTGTTCGATTGCGGATCTGTTGTGTATTGTTGTTCTGTTGGTGGGGTGTGGTGATGGGATTATTTCGAATCCCTATGGAAGGCTACTTAAGTTGTCAATCTAATATAATAATTATCTTTTATATTGCTTTAAACCCGTGCGTATAAAAGCTATACTGAGTGCCGCATGCTGCACCGCTATAGGAAGTATTTTCCATATTGATACGTCTAAGTTCTACTGTACTGCGCTTTATTATTGTAAAATTGTCGATTCACAAAGTCCTCAGAAGATAAGGTGGAGTAGGGTGGTGAAATTTATGCATTGTATGTCTTAACGCGTTACCCATGGTTTACTGTTCATTAATATTTACATTGTTCAGGGCGTCAGTGTCAAACGACGATTATCGTCGTTGGGTGAAATTATGGATGAACATCTAACACTGTGAAGATAATGTAAAAGGATTTCATTAAAATCACCATGGCAACACCACCGTTAGTATTTATAATGAAATAGGTAAATTGTACGGGGACTACTAAAAGCTTTTTAATGAGGACTTTGTTTTACATTTTCTATATTTTTTTCGTGCTTAATGTTTACTGGTAAACAAATATTTGTTTTACTGTAGTAATTAAGAGAAAACCTTTTTTCCGTTTCCGTTTAAAATATTTAGTAGTAGTTTATTCTTTTATTTCAATATCAAACAATTTTTAATAAATACGTATACTCTTATATTTCTGTCGGATTTAATATGATTTTGATATATAATTATATAATGCTCATTAGTAACAGCGCCTTTGTTTTAGTATAGGAGAGAAATCGACAAGTTTTGTGATTTTTTTATAAACATTTTTAATGAAAGAACCATAAAAAAGGTACACTAGTCATTTAATAAGAAAATTAACTGTAACATTGTGAGTAAACGATTTGATTGAAGATTTTAATAATTTCCAACGTTATCATTTTATGGTTAATGTAATAAATAAATTCAATAGTAAATTGAAAACCCAATACCATACAACAATTGCCGTTTCACACTTAACGTTATGCTTTAGTAATAAACGATAGTTAAATAAATATTATACGTAAACAGCAATAATGTTAATATTGCGAGTGTAACGTTGTTGATGTATTGACTTGTTTTTCTGTGACGCAGCCGCAGCTCGATCCAAATAGAGGTGCACGTGCACGTGCATGTGCAACGTACACGTACACTCATCGACCTTTGAATAATTTTCTAGTTTCGCTACATTCCACATAAACAAAGGTTCAGTTAGCACGGAATGTGATCTCCGCCCATACAAATTAAGTGCTGGCTGTTCGTCAGTACGGCTGCGGGGCGTATTGTGTGCGTTTTATTATACCATAAATTTATACCATCGATATGTAGCTTCAACACCGTAGATTATCATTCTATGTATGTAATCCTGGCGATTTGTAATCGGTACAGCTTTTTACTATATAAGTCCTAAACCGGATAGACTTAATTAAGTTTGTATTCATTCAAATTGCCGGAGACCGTCTAAGAAGCTAATATTTGCTGCTAGTTATACAAAAATAAAGCCGATAGCCTAGTGGTTTGAACGCTGGTCTCCCACTCCGAAGGTACCGTGTTCGCATCCAGCCTGCACCAGTTAATTGTTCAATGTTACATGTCAGTTAGTATAACTACAAATAATATCACGTGCTTTAAGACATGTATCAAATCGGTGAAGGACAATATCCTGAGGACCTGTCAAAACCGTCCGTGGTCGCTACTGTACTAATATATACACATTAACTAACGCTACGTTGTTATGCATAAGCATATCACTTACAATCAGCTGAACGTATCGCAATAATATACATGAAGTGTGTGAATCATAGAATTAAATACATTTTCGTTTGATTATATTTTCTTTTAATTTTATTACACCAGAAAGTAAATTTGTATGTTAATTGTAATTTGGAGAGCAGTTGTGACGACTGACTGATTCATGGCCCAACAGCCGCCTTCGGTGCGAGCGCCGTGGAAATTCCAGAGTATAAGCAAATGGTAGACAATCTAAATATAATATCAAGTAGTGCACGTTGTTTTTGTAACAAAACTCATCACATCATTAAACTGCACCGTTACAAAGCGGTGTAGAGTACATATTGATATCCGCAGTAATATTGATCTTCAAACGAACTCAAATACAATATTTCAATATCGCCCGAGGCCTACAAACTACACCATGAAAGCCTCTGGCGATTATTACCCAGTTTCAGTTCTTGTAGCAACAAATGTAAGTTAGTTTAATTTATAAAAATATAAAATAGAAAAATGTTTATGATATGTCATCAAAAAATATGTACTATAGTAAATAATAGAAATATGATCAAGTATATATGTTGTAATGGTAGATGATTAGATAGCATAAGTATTAAATGATGTAAATAAAAGGATAAAAAGCCCTGAATAATAATATCAGAAAAAAGCAGAAAAGAAAAGAAAAGGCAAATCTATATATACAATGAGATGTCATCGTGGCTGTACAGTTACAATTCAAAGCTTTCAATGTACTAATATCTCCCATACCTATAAATATAGTTATCGACTGTATGGTTCTAAAGGTTAGCGACCTTATATTTAATTGAATCGTGTATCCAAATACCTTTTATCATAACGAGATCAAAAAAAAAACTATTTAAAAAATTTAACATACAGCTGTAACTCAAAATGGATTTAGCTTTGTCTAAATAAAAGTAAAACAGTCGGTGCATATTCCTCTTTGATAAACTTTTTCAAGCAGCGGTAATATTAAATTGAATTTTCCACGAAACTTTTCGAGCATTTTCCATATTCTGGTGTTGTCCAAACACTACTGTACCTATGCTCTACGCCACAAAGGATTTTGCCTATCCTTTTCTATTATGAACATCAAACAATACATGAAACAGTTAGCCTTTGATTGAGTTTTTAATCATTTATACTTACAAAGTAAATTTTTTATTATTCTATAACATTTTAGGATATTGATTAAATATATAGTTTGACTTCTATAAAATAAAATCAGGAGGCTTATTGTGACCATATATACTTGTATGGTCACGATACACCTTCTGATCTCGTTTTGTCCATACAAGCTTATATATATTAATTTATAGAAATTAATCCGTGGTGTGGTCACTGCTCCAGCTCTTTTAAAACAAATTAATATTGCTGTTCCCACAAAAATCCCTAGAGTCCCTATACAGAACACTTTTAACATGTCATCTATTCGTACTTATTACGGACAGTGGTCACCAATAAACCGTATAATGGCATCCTAAAATTCTATACAATCCAAACAAGACATTGAATTCTTCGGACTTTCTTTTCCTATCTTCAGACGCAAACTGTGCTCGGTTTTGGAGGTACCGTAGTCATGATAATGGACTTGGGTTGTTTTATATGTTGCACAAGCGTGCTTTATAGCACCGTCGAAATTGTTGCCAAAATTCCTATTATTTTGTTTTTATTCTAGTTTGTGGTATAATTGTAATGCATTTGTAATTTTTTAAAATTTTATTTAAATTCTTCGTAACTGAAAACGTGTGGTATCGTGTTTATGTGTATGAATGCTGTGCACATCTATAAAGGTGGTACAAACCGAACAATACCTTCTAGCTGTTAATAAATGTAGTTTAGTATTATCTCTGATGTGTAAAATAAAATATACTGTCTCACTGAAGTACATATGTGCAAAAAGAAATGTAATTGATATATTACTTCTATGGTGTACAATGCAAACATGCGAGTACGTAACTATGCATGCATGCATGCACTAACAAACGCCTCTCGAATGTTGTTCTCTGACTCACATATTGAATATTAATTTTATATGTAGGTGTTCGCCGCTAAAACGTTATGATAATTGTGTATTGTATATTGATTATCCGTTGAGATATAACGTTAATGTTATAATTCAAACATAGTTTTTTTTATATTTCAAATGACAATTATTATATACTCTACATGAAAAGCTTTATAACATATTTTAAAGGTCGTAGTTCTCCCTTGTCCGATCTCATACAGGTTTTGTATCGTGCCGTCAAACCTTAACCTTTCATGTGGGAGGGTATTATAACCAGTAAAATTACAGGGGGTAATGAGATTTAATTTCATAGATTTCAAAGCGATTACTGCGTTATGTATATCATCGAAGGCGGTATAACGGCATATATCACGTGATCGTTTTGCACGTAACCATAAATTTCCGTGGTCAAGAACAATCCATATATTCAGATCTTAATATCAAATAGACATTCGTCTGAAGTAATGTTACATTCGTGTTATTTTTTTTTTAATTATTGGTTAATAATTTTTTTTATTGTTGTTTTTTTTTTGTTTTATTCTTATTAAAAGATTTAAGGAAAAAAACAATAATAATAATTGGTGATATAATTATAGACTCTTCATTTATTCATCATTTATTTTCATATATATAGTTCATCATATAAGCTCTTTGTGCGATTTTCATATAATGATTAACTAAAAATTACTAACAGTTATACTGATCTACACTATCTTCGGACACGTTTAGTGAGTCACCATCACCTCATGTTATCAATTTAGTTTAGTGACAAACAAACGGAAGCGTCACTGCACACTTGTTAGAATAACAAATACTAGGATATACTTTCAATTCACACCTGAAATAACAAAAGAGACATACAGGCATGCGTCTCCTCACCACACAACATCACATGCTTACCTCAACTTAAACACCGATAACTTACGATTACATGAAAGGAACTTAAAGAGAAATTTGGTAACTGTTACATAAACTTCAATATTTCTTACAGATAACTATAAAAGTTGTTATGTTCCTGAGGCGCCCGCCAGGCTCGCACACCGCGTACACTCGAAACCCCCTATCCAAGGGCGGTCCTCACCGTCCACAGTCCGCGACACAGGCGACGGTGGTCAGAGGGCGGGCCCGCGCCCCCCTC
>DWLS01003759.1:0-15168 GCA_018246255.1 Pachliopta kotzebuea | reverse complement strand
GAAATAATAATGTCGCATAATAGAGAAGTACTTTTAAAATTTATGGAAAAGATTACACAGGATGCTGTTACAAGAAAAAAAATCATCATGACGGACAAAATAGAGAAAAGGTAAAAGAAGAGTTGGCGGACGAAAGAAGTCGTGGTTAAGATACCTATGAGAATGGAACGGCATGGCCCAAGAGGATGAATTATTATCAAAGACATCAGCCTTCAGGCATGACTAGGTGACCATACCTTCCATCAACTAAAAATATGATACGCCATAATCCATCCAGTAGAAGAAATTCATTAAGAGATACTGAGAACAATTCAGTTGATTCAAATTAAAATTACGGCCTTTTGTTTTCGTACATAATTAAAGCAAATATTTATTTGTGTTTAACAGTTTCCTTAACTTTAAATTACTTTTAGACTCATAAATGTTGAAACATAAAAGGTTTTGTGTTAAAGATTGACTGAGAAAGATATATAGGTTCCATCCTGTTCTTAACAAGACAACTTCATGTTAATACGAAATGTAAACGATTTTATAATTTCTAGATCGTCGTTGGTCGTCTGAAATAAAGGTTATTTTTTTAATAGTAGGAGATTTAATTAGAAATAATCTAATTTTATTGGCAATAGATTATAATCATTTAATATTTAAGCCATGAAATATCAGTCTTTAAACAGTATCCTATCATGATGATCCCAATTAACTCTACTAAAGATGCTATAGTTCGTGTATTAAAGAAGGCGTAGTTTGAATTGTTTTAATTTATAATATTATATTGTAGCAAAGTTATATATTTTTTTGATCTCAAAGTTCGGTTCCTGTTTATTAATATTCGTTATGAATCGAATCGTATAGAGTATTTTTTTATATAGTTTGTATTAAAAGAACTGGGCGGCAATATAATCATGACTGTGCAGGCATCTTAATGCCGTTCTGTTTTAATCAAGTCAGCGTTGGGATGGGCGGAGGGAAATTGTATCCCTCGTTAACCCCGGTCTTACGGCACTATTCCAGTCAGGACCCACCCCACGTAGGTGGGCACGTGTACACAGCACGGCGATAAGGAATATTTGTGCTCGCCGAGTTCTTGTTTTCGGTGACGTGAACCCCTCATGTAATTGCTTATTACAACATTACCGTTAACTTAACCGTACGCTCTCTAGTTACTGTGATGACGTTACGTTCGGGAGATTACACGCACTTACCGTATGTGATGAAATTATATTTAATGGTTTTTCATGTTTTTTGTGATAAAATTAAATTTAATAATTAAACTTACAAAGGTTGAATACCGAGGTTACATAGGAATAAGAATTATAAAGTTTCTAAATATTTAAAAGAGTTAACTACGGTTTGTTTTTTAAGTATCTAACTACAAAGTAAGTAATGTATGTAGGAACAAGCTCAACCTTGTAGGTACGACTTAATTGAATACAATTAGTGCAGTATAGTTAGTGGTATTGGCCACTGTTGTGTACCAAGTGGTATGAATACAGTGAGCTCAACGCGTACGCCATCGGATACGGTAATTGATTTAACCGCAAACTAGTTGCGCGCGTAACTTTGTTAAGTGTCGTATTCATCGTGCTGTTGCTTAATTAAAATAAAATTTGAACTTAAAAATATAATATTAAAATAGTTCATCATCAACAGATGACAGTCCATTGAATAGATCTCATTCAAGCGTCTCTACAACGTTAAGGACTGTGCTTTATGTATATAATCTGATATCATGTGACCTACAACGATATAGCTTAGTTTAAAGGTCTAGAAATATTTTAAGTACGTGGCCGCTGCTTAAATTGTATTTTAATTTTAAGTAATAGACATTTTCAATTAATTTACCATTTAAATTTGATGAATATCGACCAAGGTACTCAACTTGACCTTCAGAAAACGAGTTCATTCAAATATGCCACAGAATGGAATTAAAGTTCCGTTTATTCAGGCTTAATTGATACTGCTCATCCGTCTATTTGTTCTGCTAAGTAACAGGAAGCGGTCTGGAGTCCTGTGGTGTCACAGGTCCAAACTAAGTTATGTTACTTAACCGCATTGAACGTGACTGGAATTACTTGATGTACTTAATCAAATTAAAGTCCAGTTTCAGTTGAAACCAATTAATCTAATCAATTGCATGCGGCTGGCGGTCCTTTTGCGAGGATCGTATGTTACGGGCGCACATTAAGTCAGAGTTAAGTAAGCTTTGTCATTTGCTCTTGAATCGGGACGCGTTAGTCAAATCACTACGAAGTCTGAAAGCTATCTTATATGGCAGTATCATTTAGTATATTTTACCAATATAAACGCATAAAACCATAATTCCTCTGATAGTCAGAGAGGTGCATGAAGAACAAAGAAGAACCAAAGGTCATCCATAACGTATCTTATAAGAATGGTATAGGTTTACTTGGAGGTTTCTTGCGATGTATTATAGTTATTATATATTGGTAAATAAGTAGCCAAGGGTTATATTTAATAGTAGTCATTAAATTGTACGAAAAAAATAATGTTCTATGTAACTATTTTTAAGACAATACTTGAACTGTTTAATTTTTGACCATTGATGAGGAGAGTTTCTCTATTAGATTTTTTTATAGGAGGTTTAGTTAATGTAAAACTTTTATCAATTCAATCTAAATTTCATCATCATCATTTCAACCGATGGATGTCCACTGCTGGACATAGGTCTTTAATCTGAATTTAATCAAAGTATATGTAAATTTCTATGAAAAGTAGTAATTTCAATAATGAATCGTTTAACATATTTTTTTAATAGGTTGTTAGTGAAAACTTTCGCGAAAATGGATTTTTTAAAAAATAAATCGTGCCGCAATTAGTTTAAACAATGGGTTTTAGATTACATTTGTATGAAAAAGTATATTTTCTTTTAATATATAATCATTCTGATGTTGAGATGGTTTACTGAAAATTTAGATGAACCGTGAAATAGGTAAGCGGAGGACCGCGATATCGGCGTACGGTCTGCGTATCCTATAACTACCCTTTATCGTTTATTTACTCGTATATCGCAATTTCAGACAACAGAAAAATATTAAAATTTATTTCTGTATTATCCAAACTGTATATAAGTTAACCTTCATTCACAATTTTGTATTACTTACAACAACTTATGCAACAGTTTCTTAAAACAAAATTAAATGTGTGACAATACATATAAGTGGTGATTAATCGCCGTTAGATAGTCTAGGTTTAGGATTCCTAATCCGTCCTGTAGTTTTGGATTAGTAAGAATATGACTAAGGTAATAAATACCTGTCTGCGGTTAAAGGTGACTTAAAAGGAAATTAAGACTTTTGTTGCTCAATAAGCGAACCCGGGCACGACGAAAATTGAGAAGCCATGTATTTGCTAAAGCTGATAAAAAGAGAAACAGAAGCAGGGTTTCTTTGAAAATTACCCCCGTTGACATTATAAAAAATGTCCTAAAAAGCAATAACTAATACATTTTTTAAAGTTTTTAGAATTAATATTATAATGGTCTGAAAGAAGAAAATGCTATATTCTGGTGTGTATACATCCTGGCGTCTCATTGTTATTAAAAAGGGCATCACTTATTAACAAGTGAAGACATGTTTGTTCTATCACTTTGTTGTATATAAAAAATGTATATTTTGATTTATCGCATTAAAGTAGAAGCTTTTTTGGGCGGTCACTATGACATTTAATATAACATTATGGTATAGGCATAAAAGTTTGTCAGTGCGTATATCAATACTGAAGTAATTTTCTTTTAGAGCTATGTACAATAGCTTACGTGGTGGATAAGTTGAAATACAAATTATTTTCTTTGATAATAGCTGGAACTTTTTTGGTTTTTATGATTTGCATACCATTTCCCTCAAGAGACCACTTCAGTAAAAATCGAAGGGTTATAAATAGTTTTTCTACCAGTTCAAAGTGAAATAAGTAATACTTGTAATATTTTATATTATTCGGTAAAAAGACCTATATAATAATGCCATTTATTCATTCCGGTCATTTGATAGATCCTTCCGGCACATTAAAAGCAAAAGTTGCTAACATTTTCGGCGGAGTATAATCACGGTTAAGGTAGAAAGAGAAAATTTTAATTCAATCGAAATACATATACAGAAATGTTTTCTACATAATTGTTTTCTAATACTTGACCTCCATTTCACATGATATATTTAGTGACAATGAGACCCTAGAGTGTGAAGAGTGCTCGCTGAGAGAAAAGCTTTCGTATGTCGGTAGCGATAACACGATAAATATTGTTGCTACCATATTATATAACAATATGAAAATGGTAATAAGACGATTTGGGAAAAACTTACCACCACTGAAATTCCAGAACTTTTCCCAGAATAAAAATAACGACCTACGTATTAGCAAAACTTTAGCTGCAGGGCCTCTGAAGTAATTAAAAATGTAATATCAAGTTAAATGAGATGATAAAAGTTAAAATACTTTATTCTATTCACCATCATGCTCACACAAACTGTTGTCTATAGGCTTGCATTTTCTCTGGACCTTTACCAGATCATCAGTCCACCTTAAGCTATCCTTTAAAATAAAATTTTAAATTTGTGTACATAAAATAATCATACATTAAATTTAACTTATATTATAATATACTAAGTTTATTCTAAGAAGTAACCTTTTATATAAAAGCTTAACGAACAGTTGTTAATAAGTTTACTTATTAATAAGTTATCTTACTCATAACTTTAACGAACACTATATAAAAATATGATTATTAAAAAATACAGATTATAACCTGTTATAGCATAACTTAAATTCACGTCTTACTAACTTATCTATTATCCTTAAAACAAAAGCACTAATGAAAAAATTAACTGTATACATAAGGCACTTTATTTTAAAACTTCGAAAATTATTTTCATGTTACTTTTGTGGGCTTTCAACCTATCTAATGTTTAAAACCGGAAGTGCATTACTGTGCACATAAAACTATCCAATCTACGTCAAGTTTTGTATGAAGCCTCTAAGTAAACTTTCGAAGTTTTAAGTAACGTTAATGCGCAGATCACATGAGAATTCATTACTTGCATCACACATTACTAATAAAATGTAGATTGGTACTATTTATAGAGATTTCTATTTCCGTGTATTGTGGTTTATTAATAAACAGTGAGTCCCTATAATATTTAATATTTTTTATACATATTTTAATAATAAGTTTTGACTTTAAAACGGATTAAAAATATTTTAGAAAAATCTTTTAATTTATGACAATATTATCACATACAATAAAGACCAAAATTATCAGGGAATTTTATTTTCTCTTTGAATTTTATTTTTATTAACAGTTTAATATTACTATATGTTTGGGGAATGATATAGTTTATTACCAAGTTTTTTACTGCTTATTAGCTAGATCTACTTTTAAATCTAACTATGTGTAAATTTACTTATGGCAGGATTTTGTATTAGTTATAACTATCTTCAACTGATAGTTTATTTAAATTTGCATTATATTATAATTTCGTGATTTTGTATTTAATTAGTAAGAAATTATTAAAAAAATTAAATCATAATTTAACATTTTTGGGCATATCATCGTCGCCGTAAGCCAATAAACGCCCTCTGCTGGACATGCCATCTAAGTTTTTTTAACCTAAAATTAAAACTGTTAAATATCGTTGAACCTATTAAATACTGTATACGTAATAGTTAAGTCCAGGGGTTTCTATAGATCCACCCAATGAAGTCGTGATAGCCTCGTGATTTGAACGCCAGCCTTCCATTTTGATGGTACTGGATTCGAATCCGGCCTACACCAATTAATTTTGCAATTTTTGTGCAGTAAGTAAAAAACCAACTAATACCACGTGCTCTTTACGAGGAAACCTGCATATTTATGTCACGACCATCCGTGGTGGTCGGACTAGTATGTGAAATGGAGAAGGCAATGGCAAACCACTCTCCATTATAATTGCCATGAAAGTAGTCGTTTGTTTCACTGCACATGATGACCACGACCCTCGGTCATGAGGAAATACGATTTAGAAGAACAATACACCTAATGGGAAATCTTGCTGGACAAACAAACAGAAAAGGACTGTGTTGAATTTACGATGAGGTAATATCATGTTTAAATAATAGTACTGTATATCTTTATTACTAAATATTATATGTTAAATAAATAACTGCCGATATATTCGTAGCAGACGTCCGTGTTAAAACTAGTCGACTAAATAATTTAAAGCGGCATACGGCAGTTTGAACAGGAGTTAAATTTTTAAATAGTACCGCCGCTTCGTACGCGTAACTTGATAGCAGCTTTTGAACTTACGAGCTTTTTGTTTGATCAATACATTTATCAAAGGTTTATTTAAACGTACAAGAGTTTTAGTCTAGTATAGTGTTTATGTAACTTTAGTATATCTATATACAGTAATTAGGTATTTTTAATAAAGTTTATCCATTCGTCCTGGATAGAAACAGCAAGGGAAAGAAATTGGTGGCGTATCATCTTAACATAAGAGTCTTTATAAAACTAGTAAACATGCTGTTGCTAGGTTAGTGTACCATATCATCATTTAACACAAGATGAGAACACGGTTAAGTACTGTCTTATTAAAAAAAAAAAACTGATTTTTTAGACATAAGAATCACAAAAGAGTTTATGGTATATAAATGTTTAGATCCTTTGAGATTAATATGTTAACATTTAATATATATTTATAGTTATATATAAATGATCATCATCAGAAAAATATTATTAAGTTACTATTCTAGATTCCATAATAATTTTAACTTTACATGTTTAACGAGAACTTTTAAATACATCATTTTTAGTGATACAAGACACATAATTAAGTTTTTGCAAATATAATAATAACCTATGTACTCTTGATTAAATAAATACTAACAGTATATATGTATACTAATTGTTATATTTAAATATTACAAAGGAGCACTCAGCGTGTCAGGACCTTGTTTCATTACTGCACAGGGAAATTTTAGTTTCAATTAGAACTATAACGAGTCACCATTAAATTTGAGCGCTGTATTTCAGACATCACATTCTCATGATTATAACAATATCGTGATATATTGTAATATATCTACTACGAGGATGATGATGATGAATATAAAAACGAAGAAAATATTATTGTAACAGATTGAGACAGAAGAGTCGAGACAGTTGTAAGTCAATACATGTTTACGTAAATGTGATTATCCAATTCAAACCTTTGACAGGTTACTTTGAAATGGAAATAAATCCCTTGATTTATATTATTCCGGGGCGGTTTGATACAGGGGTTAGTCTGCAATTAATTACCTTATAAAACGCCCGGTGCCTGCCTGTCCCAATTGGGGTAATTGTGTTTTGTACGAATTAAATTTAAACGGTCGGGTTTTAAATTCTATGAAGCGATAAAAGGAGTGGTTTATGTATTTCGCTAATTGCATAACAACATCGCTGTTATTTATTGCCACTTCCATTAAACATTTGCTTCCTGTAGTCACCTCAGGTCGGCAAATTTATTTCTTGACTTCAATTGTAACTTATATATCTTATTTTTATTTTTCTATATATTTAAAACGTTATCGTGTTTTTTAGATTATTAGTAACTTGTTTCTAATGCGCCTGTAGTCACTGGAAGATTAAAGTGACAAATTTCTAGAGAAGTGTACTTCAACATTTTAATACAGATTTAAAGTTTGATCTGCGCAGATTAAGCTTAATGTTTCTTAGAGTCTTCTAAAGCTATGACTAATAAGTTACTCATTAGTTTAAGAAAGTATAACTTACTCAACAGATTTAATCTTATTTTACTTTCGACGTCCTATTTGAGAATCACCTCACTGTAAGAATTTAAACTAAAAGAAACGGTGACACTCATTTCGTCAACGACTTGGTTATTTTCTAAAATATATATACTGAGACTATAAACTAGTATATGTACTAGATAGAATATGTAATCATCATTGAGTAGTGTGCTACGCAATGATGATTACGTATTCATTGTTGCATAAGTATAAAACATAAATGTATCAAAATATAAATGGAGGGAATCTTTAATCAAATAATGAACTAGTCTCCTTTAATATAACTCCTTACCATCAAGTGAGCTTGTAGGCCAATGCTAACCTATAAAAAAATAAGTACACAGAAAAAGCAGACTTTGAATTTTGTACAATATCACTTGATCCTATCTTAAAAAGTAATATTGTTTGTACTTGAGTAATTTTATATTTTCGCAGATCCTGTTCAGAGGGTACCTTTTCTCTTAGCTGAAAACCGATACAGAGAACAAAGTATACATTTAACGTAAATTAAACGTTGAAATCTATTACTAAGGAAAAAAGTGTCTGTTAAATGTTATTTTAAGGGACTTAGTAAATAAGTTATAAAATGATTAATGGTCCTCTTGGAAATTGGCCTGGAATAAACACCTGGTGCCTTAAAAGGGATTTAAGCCAAACTTTCTTTTTAATTGTTTTAACATAATTATAACAATATCATATTTGTATTGATAATACTATACATGTACATATAGCGTGCACTATGTAATTACTATTTTTTTCTAATAACTTCAACGTAACCAGTATTTGATATTAGAAATTGTTTTAGTGATCTAAAAGTAAGAAACTTCTATCAGATTATTAAGTTTAAATCTTAAGAAAGCCTGATAATAAGTGGAATGAAAGTGAACAGTTCCCCAGTCAATATTTTCTATATAAAAAAGCAAATACGCTTAAGCCTAATATTGATCGCGACTGATATTGGCTTTTGATTTGCAAACAAACGCCCCCTCCTGTTTATAAACGAGGATCAAATGGGCTTCCTGTGTAGACGAGATTACAATAAAAAAAAGAAATGGTTGGGCTTTTATCTTACATGGGAAGGAAAAATGGCAACCCTTTATTTACCTGTGTTATAGAAATTTACATTAGGTGTGGTGGGTTTAAGGCGGGCCGCTTAATTTCTTAATAGACGACTCATATTTCTATATGAACTTATATTTCATTTGCAGAGAAATTATTAATTGAAAAATTTTTAATAATAAGTTTTCGCATAATTTGTACTCTTTGGTTTTTTGAAGTACTTGAAAAGTATTTTTATAACTTGAAACATTTTTTTATTTCTTTTTAAAGTACATTACTATTAGAGGAACGTTTAACTAATAAATAATAAACTTGTCTACATTAAGGTTAGAATGTATACATAATTATTTACGATTAATATCTTGAAACTAATGGTGGATTACTGGTTATAATAGTAAATTAATGAAATATACGAGTAAGGTAATTAATTTTCAATTTTATATAACTATGTTAACAAAGAAGCGATTCTCGTTTAATTATATTTATCGATGAAATATTACTATAGTGTTTATGATTATTCGTACAAAATGAAATCGCGTTATTATTCTACTTCATATATAAAATATTACATATCAAAGAATAGCGTTATAAAAATAATGAACCATAAAATACTTTTTAGATTAACACCAGCACGCTATTCGTTGCAAAATACAAGGAAACTTTATTGTACTTTATTCCTCAATTTTCTCTTTGATGCGATCCTATACAGCATTGCAAATGGTTTTTCGTTTTTTATTTGTTTTCTGTTTCAATACGTATTGCAACTGTTCTCAGCGACTATGGGTTAGGCGGAGCGATACAATAGATTTACGATCCGAGTTGTATTCATAGTGTTTAATTCAGAAAAGTTTTTTTCAGCATTAGGCGACGAAGTGTCGAAGTTTTATGTCTATTATTAATAAAAAAAATACTGTGATAAACGATGATATCTTGAAGGATTTAATTGTTAAACCGTGTGGTACATAGTACAAATAAAGATTTATTTCATTCTCATTAAATTCGAAGCGCATAAGGCGTGAGCTTTTATGGTAAGAGGTCTTTAACACTGGACGGTTGAACTACCTCCGAAAGTTGTTTAGATCTCTGTTATGCTGGTTGGAAGAGCATTATATTCTCTCCTTCAAACATACAGATGAAAGATAAAAATCATCCATTCTTTTCCTATACATTACCTATTTATAAAAGGATCGATGCGGCTCCATTGACTAAGGTGGGAAGTGAGGGTCGTCTCTCACATAAGACTCGCTTCACAAAAAAGAAGGTTTATCAAAATACTAAGCCACTTGGCTCTTAATATTGTTTTATATGTAATTTGCTCCGCAAAATGTTCTATGTTATACAGATGGATGGGTCTGCGCTTATAAAGGGAGTACGAAATTTCAAATACCTTTTACCTGTTACGTTTTATGTCCATCTTTTATTACTCTCTAATAACGGACCGCATTCATACTGAATGATAATAATATTCATCATAAGTTGAAAATATTTAACAACTATATAATAAAAGAGGTTTTAGATGAACAATATAATATTTTATTACCAGAATCTACTGACGATTGAAATAAACAAAAAGTAGAAAGTAGCTACTAAAATTATTATATAACAGGATTAGCTTGGACTCTTTCTTTTCTTACATAAATAAAATGAAAGCTTATCCAACAATTGGCGAAGTACGGGTTGGCGAATCACACATATTTACATATTCTCTGATGATGATAGCAGCACTGCCCCATCTTTTGCGGCATATATAACTTATCTGATGCTGGGCATGCGGACCACAGGGCCCACAGTCTTAAACAAGTCTTCAAATGCTTTTGCGTTTGAAACTTGTATGATATTTTCCTTCGCCGAAAAAATATATACATTTCCGTGCTAAGAATACTCCAAGTCCCTACAGAAGGAACATTAATACAATAAGCTTTCTTTGTTGCAGTTCTCTTAGTAGCATATACAATTTGGTAACACGTTATTACACTATGATTGAAGACGACAACTTATACTTGCTTTATCATCTTATATCACTTACCATCAGAATAGATAGTTACATGATGCAATGTTTAATATAAACTTTATGGTGATACTACATAGTAGTTACATACGCTATAAGTTATGTATTTATACAACTTAGGTGTATTAATTTTATTTACCTTTTGCACGTTTTAGGTTTTTTAATAAAAGAAGTTCATAAAAAGCGGAATGTAAAATGTGAACGAAATTTTACGCCCTTTCATAAGCCTTGATGTATTAACCCCCTTGAAGAGAGACGTAAAAAAGTTTTACTAGGCCGCATCCATAATTCAAACGGTAAAAAAAGATTACTATTTAACTCAATATTTTAATGCATTTTCTAATATTTATTTGAGAATAAACTTACCGGACTTTAATATAAGTATTTTAAAGTATTTATTATGGCAAACTTCTCCCAGTTTATAAAACGTCATTAACATGTTTTGGTATATCTTTCGACTTATATATTTATGACATATCGCTGACAATAGTTTATTAAAATAGTGTTTATGAAATCTCCACAAAACAGAAGAATCCATTGTCTGTAGTTTTAAGCTAGAAGATCGAAGCATGCCGGTTTGTTTGCTGACACTTGATCTCAATACATGATGCTAAATAAGAGTAAGGACAAAGAAGGCTAAGCATACTCGAGGAGAATACTACTTCTTTAACATGTTAACTGCAGAAACACGACAATTCTGTTAAGGCTCCTTTACAATATGAAGATGATTCTTAGAGCCATGTGGATTTTAAAAACGCTAATAATCTTCGCTAGCGCCTCCGAGAAGTTATGAAATAAAACATTTTGTCTACAATATATCCTCTAACAAAGATTGAATGATTACTCTACTCGTTATTGAGCGAGTCGCACAGCTCATTTCCCTTAAGCTCTGTAATAATGGTTTTGTTAATCAAGTTGTTTCACCAGCGCTTCTTAATCGCGAGAACGGGCTCCACCGAAAAACATAAATCCAATCCAAAACAATCCATAGCAATTTAACCAGAAATCGCCTTTCAGACTCGCCGACATTAATCATCCGGGGAAAGGGATTCCAAGATAAATTCTCCACGATATTGGAAAAATTTATAAAAAGGGTCAGACAACAGCTTGTGTTGTAATCTAAACGGCCAGTGATTCAAATGAATTGCTGTTAAGTCAAAAATTATTTTTTGGGGGGGTGAAATAAAATTTAATTTACGCGGAGCTACGCCACGGCCAGAAGCTAGCAGAGACATGAATAAATTATTAACCATCAACTATACAAAATATATTACCGTGGTTTAAATAAAGCTGTAAATTTTGGTGAAAGAGAGCCTGATTTAAACAGTGATAATAACAAAAATACGATAATTTTTAAAATATTTATATAACACTATACCACGTTTCCCGCTTGATAGAAGAAAATTAAATGAAAAGCTTTTCTATAAACCGTCTTACAGATTATCTAAAAACTCATGAGATTAAAAACAAACAATGATTTTCAAAGATTGTAGTTGTATAAATTTAATCTTAAAATTAAACTAGACGATAAATTAACCATGCTGACGGTAGTGTAATTATTTTTCAGGCTATGATTATTTATCATACTGTGGCTGTAGTCAATTGGTCTATTTATCACACGGCTCTAGCAATCGAAAAAAATCATAAATTAATAACCGTGAAATTTAACGACAGGTGGTATTTAAACAAGATAAGTAATTAGCCGTATGTGTATTGATTTAAAATTAAATAAAGTATTGTTACACGACAATTCATGAGACCCAAGCCAATGTCCAGCAGTGGACGTCCATCTGCTGATGAAAATTGTTACACTATTTAGTTTTAATTCTCAAGATCAACATAGGCAGAATCTATAACGACGTCGTAAAAAATCATTACAGATGACGAAGATACGGAAAAGAAACTCATAAATTACATTTAGCAAGGAAGAAAAAATAAAAAAAAATTATTTCATAGTAAAATCAAATAACCCAAAAAATTTTAGATCAATAATTTGATTTCTAATACAGGAATTCTGTTACCCAGTTACTGGCACAGTTGGCGGCCACCTTCTATATTACACCGGGGTTATTTATTTGACCGTCCTACGTTACTTCCACGTGGGTTAATGTTCATGAATTATGGAATAAAGGTATACTTGGCTTAACCTCTGCGCTGAAACTAGCTTTTACCATTTCTTTCGGCGAATCTCAAATGGTCTGCGCTACGACGGAAATATCACCTAGATTCTTTTTATACGATTTTTAACGGAAATTGATCAACAAAGGAAATGACTTAAAACGTAACAGATATCATTTGGTGGATTGAATTATAATTAATCGTGTTATAATTAAGTATATTGCAAGTTTCATATTTACATAAAGCCTAAACATATATTCAAAGCGAAGAGCGCAATGTGGTGTTGTGTATACCATCCTGACCAGTATCGCGTTATCGGGCAATAGTAATTCTTGCCATTTTTCATTTCAAGAACGCTTTAAAAAAAATACTAATTTACTTAAGTCGCAAGCAAAACATACTATTCAATGTCATTAATACATTTAGGCAATGTAACAATATTTTTCAAAAGAGACAGTCATCAAACTTTAGCTTGGTAATAAAGCTTCCGAATTACCGTCACTTATTAGATCACGCTATGGCCTTTAGTTCTTTAGTCTCTCAGTTTTATAAAGTTAAGCCACCGTCTATACACATTCAATGCGGAACTAAAATGTTTTGTTAACATAAACTTTTGGGTAACACAAGTGATGAGCTGAAACTAACGCCATCGATCAATCCGGGGCATCGATTGTGAATGCTTGGACGACGGACTAAATAACTTTGTTCACAAGTTCCTTTGTTGAAATGCAATACTATTTTTTAAGTTACATTTTCTCTTAACAACGTCGTATAATAGACAAAATATATAATATATATTCCTTCTCTTTTTCGCCTTTGCTATATAGTTATAAAAAGCGTAGGCTGGGCTTGATAATTTATAAGACACCGAGTAATCTATACAATTGCACTGAAACATATAATGATACAGAACAAATAAAATAGATTTAATTACATAAACAACTTCCTAAATAACTAAATGATGAAGTAATAAAACGAGTTAAATAGTTTTTGGGTCCAACTCGTAAACTGAAGATTTAATTTTGTATGTGTTAAGCGAGAGGGCGTAACAAACCACAACGTACAGTTAAGGGTACATTATATGGAAGAATGTGACCCTTTCAACTTGATAACGAACTTTGTTAAGCAAACTACTTTGCATGTAATCGAAAGTTAATAACAAAAATTATATAAAAAGGTTAAACCCCTGTTAGGTGCTACATTGCTTTAGCCTTTTTTTATTCGACAAAGCGACAGGACGAACGTGGTGTTCACCTGATGGTAAGTGATACGCTTGTCTATAAAATAACACTGCGCTGTTTAAGATGTTGTACACAACAGCACATTGCGCACGTCGCCTTGGCACTTAAGTTTTAAGTCTGGTTACCTTTCAACTCCCTTTAAACCAGGACATAGTAATGTTTGCAAAGTACTGTTTGTCGGCTGCAATAGGATATGCGGCGGTACCTACCCAGATAGTCTCCGGCAACAGAGAGCTACCACTAGTGAAACCAATGAATACTGTTCTTTGGGGAAGCGCAAACTCTATTGTTGTGGGTAATGTTGATGGTAAAAATCACTACAAGTCAAGCTTTGTACTTTTTTCGTTTGTCTTATTGATCGTCGCGTCATCGGACTCGTGTTGTATTTATAAAAATCATTACATATTTTAAGAGCTTAAATATTTTATCGCCAACGTGTGAAAAAAAAAAGTTTGTGAGATAATATGGGATGATGTATTGCAGCCGAAAGCTTGATGGCCCTCTGTCCATTTAGCTAATTGAGAGGAACAGAGGAGCACGTGGTAATGGATGTTTGATCTAACGGTCATTAGGCACTGTGCACCGGACTGTGTTATAGGCATACAGAGAATGTGTTTGTACCAAATATGTATCGTTACCATGTTAATTTGGGTTTTCATGGTTATCTCCTGACATATAAGCTTCTAAGATTTCAAGGCTCATGACTCTTCCGATTGAAAATTCTAAATTCGCAATTACTTAGTAGAGTTGGAAAGATTATTACATGAAATTTGTATTCGACTGCGGTGGGTACGTAACTTAGTTCCAGCACCTGAAAACGTTTTTTATATTTGTGTGCTTTACTAACCAAATTCACATAGCCACCTAAGTTAATATATATATATATATATATGTAGGATGAGAAAAATCAATAATACCAATACACTTCTTTTTTTATACTTTAATCATCTCAATATATCA
>DWLS01003758.1:0-15168 GCA_018246255.1 Pachliopta kotzebuea | reverse complement strand
CTACTCATGATATTAAATAAATATGAAATTGTTTTTTTTTGCGTGTGTATATTAGGTCTTAGTATATATAAATTGAAATCGCATCACGGTAAATGTCGACAATCAACTTTATTTCTGTACGTTGATGGTGAATGTGCGCCTTAAGTTACAGAAGTCGAGTGGGTAATAACATAAATTTAAACTTAGAGAAGTAATTGATGATCTGAGCTTTTGAAAAAATCTTATACGAATTGTCGACTTTAAATGTTAGGTAGTGATCACCAACTATGTTAATAATAGAAAAATAAGCTATAGTAGTTATATATTACATAAAGTGGTGTAGTTCTTGTCTAATTCAATCCCATATATTTCATAAAAAGAAAGGTAAATTCGGTTTTTTGGAAATATATTCAGAGTAATGTAATGTAAGTAATATCTATAACACCGTTTGAAAATACTGAACTAAAACAAATATTTTATATGATAAATTTTACTTCAAGTAAACACTATGTTAAGTTAACTCAACATACAAACATATTGAATAGGTACAACTTGAAATAATTTAAGTGACAGTTAAACAAAAATATAACTTTCATCAATTTCGGTTCCTTTGTTTATTCAGTTGTAGCTGTAGTAAACATTGTAGTTATACAATATCCTGTTACGTGTTTAATTAATGGATTTTGGATCATTTTACCGTACATTTGTCAAAACTGTTTAATAATTAAAAAAATGAAACGGCTAAGTTCATCGCTTGTCCCGCGCGTACGGACACGCACTTAGGCCGGGCGTGGGTCCCACTTTATTGGCAATCTCGCGGGTCTAACGCGATAAACTTGGGCGTTGAGAATATTTAATTTTCCTCAATTTTCGACACACACCCCCAAGGCCCGAGGATAATGATAGCAGATTATAATTGAAGGACACATTCACACGGCGGGGGATGGTATAGGTAACCCGTGTGTTACACGCTGATCTTCAATTAATGGTAGTTATGAACCAACATTAACGCTTCAGGGTTGTGATAAATCGATGCGAGGGCACAGCTTATTTTTAATGTTTATCGTTATGAGTTTATGTTTTGTGATATAATTTAGAGTTGTAGCCCGTGAAATTACTGGGGTAACGAGACCTAATTACCTTATGCATCACGACGAGCACAATACAATGTATATCATCTTAACTAAAAGCACTTTGTAAATGGCAATCTTATCGCTTACTATCAGATGAACGCCTTTATAGTCCTTTCGTCGTATAAAAATGTATAAAATGCATATGACAATATTACAGGTGGTAGTTTATAATTTTTTTGGTTATTACTACCTAAAAACAGATTATCTTTGCAACAAACCACTAATAAAGAGCAATTAAAAATCTTATGACCTCCACATTACTCACTATGCATCTGAACATATATAATAATATCCTATTTATATTTTGCTATAATGATATATACAAAATGATTTCGTTTGTAAGAAAACCAATTATTTTAAAAGCAGCGAAGAATCCTTTTGTCCTGTCACGTTTTGGACGTAATAAGCTCCGTATAACTTGGGCATCGATTATTATCCCTCCCTTCACCTCCATTGGACAGCGTCCTGATTTACTCATACCAAGAGATAACTTTATTTTTACTAATACAAGCCATAGGGTCATTTATTAATTATATACTTATTTATACACACAAAATTATAGTGTCAAAATTTTACAGTAATTCAATTCAAAGGAATCACTTATTCATTATGAAATGATAGAACTTAACAATCTTAAGACGAGAAAGGTAATGTTGTGGTGTAAAGGTATTGATGTACTACCTCCAGAATAACCTTCTTTATAATTCTAGAAGGAACCATCAGACATTACCTGATGGTATCTAATCGCTTGCCCATATCAACGTGGCGCTCGTCGCTGAGACATTTGTTATGTTTCGTTACCCTAGTAATTTCACTAACATACAGCACCTTTCAAACTGGAATACAGTTATGTTTACACAAATACTATTAGGCGGCAGAAACAGGAGCGATGGTATCTACCTATACGGTTTGGTATCTGTTGAAATTATGTGTCATTTCTACCAAGTGGAATTGTGGTGCTTGTCTCTTTAAATGAGAGAGATGCGGCTTCAATATCATTTAAGTAACTCACCGATGGTTATGTAAACATCCTAATAAACGTTTTATTGTATATAATATTGCCCTGTTCTAGACATCTGTGTATTACTTGCGGTATAATGTTGTTATGCATCAGGTGGTATATGACTTGTTTTCTCAAGCTAGTAATTTTATTATCTATGACGACATTTTATCTAGAATTATTTTTGTATATACTAATTAGCTAAAAGTTAAGGTTATTAAAGTTCATCATATTTATCAAGTGCATTCTGTTATGATTGTGTATAAACTCTATAAAGGGTATTCATTTTAACAAGAGAAACAATTCAAGCCGTAATAAATGTACGTAAACGTTATTTCTTTACAGTTTAATATCTACCCGGTAAGTGGACAAATCAATTATTGCTCAAAGCGGAGTGGAGGGTCCCGGGGATATAATTTCTCGCTTTATTTGTACAAGAATGCCCCAACGACGTTAACGAGCGTTCGGAGGTCAATAATCGTTTATTAGTATTTTTATCATCTCAATTCAAATATATCAAATAAAAACGTTTTATTCCTGCCAATAGGGAATAGAACAAAACTGGTGGTAGTTCTTTTGCTGGAGACCGTCTCAATAAGTACCATCGCAGCTTATTTGCACCGGTAAATAGTAATATGTAAACATTACTGTGTTCCGGTTTGAAAGGTGCCGTATGTTAGTGAAATTACTGCTGTAATAAGACTTAAAAGCTAAGGTCTCAAAGCGACGATCACAACGTAGTGCTGTGCATCTTAACTGGCGCCACGTTATTATAGGCAAACGTATCATTCACAATCGGGTGAACGTCTTGCCCGTCTCGTCACCTCGTCGAATAAAAAAAAATAGAACAATAAATCTAAGCTTTTACTAGACTGATATAGCTTGATACTAAATAATTCTAGATAAAGCATATTCCTTTCATGTTCTTCCTAAAACTATAACTCTAAAGATAAGTTCAGTTTAAAGAAAATAAGTAGCGACATTATCCTACTAATATCTTCTCTTTCTTTGCGTGCGTCCGTGCAGAATGAAAAGTCGCTATGCCAACTTAATAGCAGAGATATGCTGCATATATATATATGTATATATACATATACATACATAAATATATACACATATATATATAGGGTAACAACGTTTTGGATGTATTAATTTTAGATTTTTGTTATTTATTTGTAGCGAATGCAATGGCAAATACTAGTTGTTACTTTACTCACTTAATGAAAAGTTTACAGTATTATAAGTTAATTATATATAAAATAATCTTACCTTAGAATGACTAGCTTAACGTTTTGTCATTTACAAATTTATATAACTGTCGTCAGCGATACGGGATATAAACTTTGTTAAGTAAATGTTTAAATAGAAGGTTTTTGATTACTTTAGCAGTGTCTTTGTCTAAGCAGGTGACCGCTCGCCTAGTAACACTGAGGTCATTAATTCAATTCTGGAGACTCAGCTACACGTTTGGTTAGTGGTAGAATTAATTCCAACTCGCCTGCCTAGTTACCATCTCTATTGCCAATCTATCTCTATATCAGCGTAGCTGTGTTTTGGCAGGCATACATATAACAACCTTTCTAGCTTCTGATGTGTAAGTGATTTTACATAATCCCGCATACTTGTCCGTATTTTGGTTTCCTCAGCTTATTTGGACTAGTGAGATTAATTAGAAGTCTATAAGCCTCGTCACCTATTTTGGCAATCAATGTAGGTGACTTCAAATGATCCGTCAAGGAAGTAAAGGACAAAAAAGGAAAATTGTGATATGATCCTTGGCCCACACTGAACAAGGGAAGGTATATCCTTAAAATACAAAAAAAAATGATCCGTCAACTTATTGTCTTTGAAGCGTACTTCAATTTATCCGGATCTATGTACGAGCGCCAACTCCAAATCTCATATCAAGCTAGCACAATAATTTAACACCTCGTCGCTTCTATGGTGTTTGGTAAAAAGCTTGAAGTAAAACATTTGTACATATTTACGACTGTTTCTAGTAGCTCCGTCACATAGCCCACTTACACTACAGCTCCAGTACAAAACTTGGTTCAATTATTAGTCCTATGTAATTAAAAAATATATTTCCCTGCCTTTAACTTTATTGGTTATTCTTCAAAACTTTAACCAGATGTGATAAAAGTAAAACTGAAGTACAGTTGTTTTATAAAGTCACATCTTTCAAGGACGTCATACTAATTTAATACATGTGAAAGTATCCCGGATATATACACAACATGTTTGTTACACTAGATCCTCTAAAAGCGTAAACCAAACATTCCAATTAACTCCAAATAACGAATTTTACGGCGACAAATTAAAACCGCACCGCTGCAATACGCGCTCGTTAGTTTCAGCTGATATTATTTTAGCTAATATTGCAATTTAGCTAAGCGCAGATAATCTGCACAGAGACAATGCTGTCGATACAATTTAGTAACACTACGCTTAATTGTATTAAATGATTCAATCCAAATAACATTTAGTACACTCTTCATTAAAAATTTATATTTACAATATTAACCAAAGTAAATAAGGGTACCCGCACAACTCTCAGGACTCTCGTCGCGGTGCACCCTGCTAATCACCAAACGAAGCTCTGGCTCCCGTCAACCCGAATTAGGTCAGCGTGGCGAGAAACGGCCCAAATCCCCTCATCATTGAGAGAGACCTATGTCCAGCAGTGGACGTCTATAGGCTAACGATGAACTAAGTTGAAATGAACGCAGTATTTTAAAGACTCAACACTTGCCTTAGATGGACGATGGGCCTCTTTAGCATTAAGCGGCTACTTAGACAGGAAGTAAAGTTTGACTATTTTATTAGCTTGAGCCAGCTTCTACAGGATCCGAAAGATTTCTAAGCATTAAGACATACCTGCTATGAAGAACTCGCAAGCTCCTAGTTGACATGCAGTTGACACTCCAGTCGGTGTTGCCATGGTCGTTGCAGATGGTGATCGAGAACCTGCCGTAGTTGGCCCTGATGAGATGGATCACGGAGCCCTCTGCGCAGCCGATCTTCAACGTTTTTCCTTCACACGCGTACGCCGTCTCGTATCTTGGTTCTGAAATTATTGATAATAATTAACAAACTGGGAATTTGTTATAAAATTGTTACAATTGTATTGAAATTGAAAACGTTGTGCCAAACTTAACCAGCGCCGCATTGTTATTGGCAAGCGTATTACTCACAATCAAGTAAACGTCTCGCTTGTACCATCGCCTTATCAAAAAAAATCTGTATTCTGATATATATTACTGTGTTAACAAGACTTAACATTATATATCAAACTAACCAGCTCAGTGGTGTAGTGTATATTACCCGGTTTAGTGTCGTATTGTTATAGACGAGTACATCGTTTAACATTGAGTGAAATTTCTGAGTTTCTCGTACTTGAATGAACAAAATCAAAGGTATTCAAGTCAAAGGCAGTCCAAATTCGTTGTATGATTGCCTTTGTGTAGCACTGGCATTAACAACAGCTGGCGCATTCGGGGGCATACTAAAGTATTCCTTCCTGCCAATCCGCAGCCGCAGAGCCGAAAAACAAGCCCGATGCCGGCATTCGCAAATAAATCCAATCAAACTGAACCGATATTGTTCGATCGATCGTTACGTTCAGATACCATTTATCCGTCCGAAAGCAAACATCGTACGAAGACAAAACGAAAAACCGTCGACTCAACGTTTCATAATCAATTCCTGAAAGTTTCAGCGGCCGGCCCGGCGTTATCCAACTTTCCGATACATCGATTCGCGCCGATGCGAATTAAAGGAGCCTGAAGAACGTTCTGGAGTGCATCGCGCGAAGATTTATTGTGGTAAGTTCCTCAGCAAAGGGGTGTTAGGTGTGCATATTCCGTATTCTGTACCTCCGCTATAATAAATCTGGGCAAATTAATGGCGGCATGGACAGATCGTTTAACTCGTTTTCGCAACGTCATACCGTAAAATGAGGGGTTCCGCACAATACATAATATACTAAAGTAAATCTGCGGCCGAAGACGGTAACGAGAAAAATAATGATTTATAACTTGAAAACAACTTAACGCAACACACTAGAAAGGTTTGCTGTTACAAGTATAATAAGCTAGTAAATACTTCTTTTAGAGTATAGCGAAAGTGACTAACCGTTTACGTTGTATCAAAGAAGTATGGGACTTCCGATTTCACCTGAAGTGATAATTAAGTTGGGGATGGTGAACCATGTTCTTCGCCATATTCGTAACAATTTTTCTTTGTTCGACGAGATGGAAAGATAAGCAAGGCGATCACCTGATGGTAAGTGATGTGCTTGCATAACAATGTGGCGCTGGTTAACACGATATACACAGCATCACATTGCGTTAGTCGTCTGGAGGCAACGTCTATGGGAGACGAGCGCAATATGGTGCTATGTACCATCTTAACTACTCAATCTTGTTATGGGCAAAGGTATCACTTACCATCATGAGTACCTTGCTCATTTCTTCATCACGTCGAATAAAAAACAAATTGTTAAAAGTATGTTGAAGAACATGGTTTACCATCCCCAACCTAATTGTCACTTCAGTTGAAATTGGAAGTCCCATAGCTCATTGTATATATAAAAATGCTAATGAATTTCACGAGGAATTTCTATTACGTAGCGTCGATGTAACTTTTTATGGATTCCCGCTACCGTTTTCCTTTTTTTTTACCTTTAACACAACGTCCGTACGGAAACGTAGCTATTAATCAAAAATTCGAGAGCGATTTAACGTTGCTACAGATTAACGATAAGCCTCCCGCCCTCGCAATAAATTATTCTGGCCTTTAAACATTGGTTTAACACGCGCTATACGAAACATCGTCATACAATATGCCCGTTAACCGACACTTTAATTTTTTTATATTGATGACTGCAATAAATGGTATACGTAACAAGAAAAACAAAAACAATAAATATTAATAATCTTTTAACATAACATGATTGTTTCCATTTTATATTTATATGATATATAATGATTATAAGTGCTTGAAAGTAGCAGAAATAATTAGGAGTAGTATAACGGAAGAAACATAACTATAGTAGAAGAATCTTTAATTTAAATCTTTACTGTATTACCTTAACATAGTTTCTAACAGGCAGACTCATGGCCTAAGGGCAATCTTTAGCATTCGACGAAGGAAGAGGAGCGAAGCTTATGGTAGGTAAGAAAGAACATTAAGTTTAAAATAATAACCTTAATATACTGTTAATAGCATACACAACACATACATCATACATAAATAAATAAATCTTCGTATACATATAAAGACACATATATATACGTAAACAGATACATATACAATCAGAAATTAGTCGTGTGTAGTAGTGTCCAAATAATACCTAAATAAGAATCATGTTGGTAGAAGACTAAAAAAGGTCTAAAGAGAAGATTACAAAGCGAATTGTGAGTTGGTGATAGATAGAAAAAAATTGAAGAAGAATTGTATGGACTCCAAAAGACGATATTTTTATATTTTAATGTTAGAAGTCAAAAACAAAAAAGTATTTAATTATAATAAATGAATGGTCTTTATAAATATGTTCATAATGACCATGGCAATTACTATAAGCTATTAAGCTATATAGCAGTGCTTGCATGTTAAGTTGTGCAACGAAAAAAGATCGTTAAGGAAACTCCTCGGTGTAAAACCACTAAGGCGTGATCTAATTTATTTAAAATACTAACTTATCGATGTTTTCACAGCACAACACTTTAGGCACGCGAAAGTGCAGTTTGTATCGATATTCGCGATAGCATCGATATGTTGAAAAAAAATTTAGTAAATCTCACGAATATAACACCTAGGGTTAGGGGTGTTATTGGCCAGTCACCTCCTTTAGAGGGTCGGAGGGTGGGATGGTAATAAAAATGATTTATAGAAGATGTCCAGTGGTACTCGTTATGAAGGGTCGAAAACAATTTACGAGGCACTTCTCAAAGGGATAGGGTAATTATTTGTGCGCTGTATCAACCTCCGTAATTATCGGATTTCGTTTAAATTGTATGAGAATATTTACGTATTTTTAAGTGTTTTCGAGAAATTAGAAATTACTCTAACTACCTCACTACTATATAGCCAACTAACATGGGATATTCCAGAAACCAATATTCATGTTAAAACGAAGTAAGAAGAAAAGCAGACAAACTCTCAAAAATAAGAACCATTGCTATAATGAAAACTACCATACGTATTGAATAAAAAAATTAATTATCCAAATCTGATCTATGTGTAAATTAGAAAAAAATATTTGTCAAATGCAGAAAACTCAAACCTTTGTCAAAAACAATAACAAATTGGATTAAGATACACAGGTTAACAAATAAAAAAATAATCTAAATAGCAAGCGGTATATCAATTAGATGAACCAATGACACATTTAACTATTTTAAGTGACCCACTTTAGTTCCGAAATCATAATATACATAAATAAATTACAAATGGATATATCTTCGACCCGAAAGTCCTACTAATAGGAATATGTATTAGAGATTGATTTTCACTTGGTATGTTAATCTTTTTTGTTGTAACAAGGTAAAGAGACGAGCATAGTGTTCACCTTATGGTTAGTGATACTCTTACTGTGCTACACTGCACCATATTGTGCTCGTCCCCTCGAGACATAAGGTGTTGTCTCGTTACCATAGTAATTTCACTAGCATATAATCTCTTCACACCGGAACATAGTGACTTTTGCACAGTACTATTTAGCGGTGGGAATAGCACTTATCTAGATGGTTTCTGGTAGCGCTAACAAATACAAAATAAACAAAATTTAACTAAGTATAACTTAGTTTAAAATATGTTAGCTAAATGGAAGTAGGTAAGCAAAAAAATTAATTTTTTAAAGAATATTTTTCTA
The DNA here is from genome assembly GCA_018246255.1 of Pachliopta kotzebuea. NCBI lineage: Eukaryota > Metazoa > Arthropoda > Insecta > Lepidoptera > Papilionidae > Pachliopta > Pachliopta kotzebuea. The sequence continues at coordinate 6,182 of DWLS01003758.1, read as the reverse complement.
ACAAGTATTAACAAGTTTTGACAAGCATTAGTTGGTTAACTTTGTTTTCTATTATATATTGGATATAGTTTTTTTTCTTATTTTATTTTTATTTATCGTAATAGTTCACATTTTAACCGTATAGTAGGATGAGAATCTTGTATTTTCTCTTTATATTTCTTTTCTTTTCATTTTAACAAGTAATTTTTTTATGTTTATATCCACGCGATTTGATACATGGCTTGAAGTACGTGATAGTAATTGTTATACTAACTGCAAATTTATTGAGAAATTCATTGGTGCATGCCGGATTCGAATCCGATAACCTCGGCGTGGAAGGCAAGCGTTCAAACCACTAGGCTATCTAGAGTAGATATAGTAAGATAAATAATATAAATTGCTAATGAATGAAATTATAAATTTATGTAGTTATTCAATGATCAATACCGGGGAGTGTTTACAGGTAAAACAGTATGCATTATTAAAGATAAAAAATTGTATATACAGAGCCCCTATTACAATGCGCTGAAACTACAGGAGGGTAGTGCAAACTTCACTTACGACCGGCACGTTGTAAAACTGTAATTATTTCGCCAAAGTACTAAACAATTCCTTTTCAAATGCTTTAACAATCCCCGCCATGCTGGAAATGAAATTACAAACGGATCTGTGCAACTGTCATTTACTTAAAATAAAGTATGATAGAGTTAAAATTCGCCTGCGCCAGCTTAATTGCACAAATTGGTGCTATCATGGAAGCTCGTTAGTGTATGTGACTGTCATTTGATACCCCAACGGCAAATGGTGGCGGCGAATGCAACGCTCAAACTGAAATATGTTATAACTTATTAATGATAAGGTTGAAATTGTGTTTAAATATCCAATAACGCCGCAGATGTATAAATGGTGAATTTAATTTTGTGTACCATTAATCGGCGTCAGGCATGGTGGTACTGGTTTGGGGATTAGAGCAAATTTTATCGTGTGAATTTATGGTGCTATTTGTAGTGACGTCATTTTGTGGCGCTGACCTGCCCGGGACTATGTATCAACTGATTACCGGTTCAAAACCGTCTCTATGGTGGTATTGATGGGTTATTGAACTGGTGGAAATAAACACCCAATACCTATATTTTTTAAAATAAAAAGACTAAACCAATATTAAGTAAGTATACACAATAATTAAAATAGAAGGACATGGAAAAAAAATATTTTAGTAGTATTATTTGTTAGTGAGTAACAAAAAGAGAATGTGCAAGTTTAACACAAACCATATTTGGTTTAGGAAATCGAAGTATTAATAAACGTTATATTTTTTTTTCCTTTAGAAGATTTTTACTTTCAGTAACGAAGAGACTGACTATGATGATGGATGGATACTATTAATTGAAAATAAACTTTATATTGTTAATAATAAATTAATTAGTGTTAAAGTTTATATTTATATAAGAGATAAATATATTTTATTTTTCTTACTTAACATTTCGCAAGTTTACATTATGGATATAGTAGATAACGTAATTTTTTCTCGAAAAAAAATCAAAACTACAGATAGTATTATCAATATATTACAAATATAGTTTATTGTAGCGTTCTCGTACTCGTATCGTATACGTATACGAATTTATAGTATAATAAATAGTGTTTAAAAACGAAATAGTTTTCTAGGTTTATTTAAAGAAGAGTCTAAAGTATAAAGTAAGTTGAATTCGGTATTAGAATGTGGAGCAAAGTCGATTGCTTGTCGCAGACGTCAGTTCAAATTGGAGCAGAAGAACCAATTCTGTTTTTGTCAGGAGCGAGTCGGGCGCGCATATTTAAGATGTTTCCCAGCAAGCGATGTATGCTTTAATATCCGGTGTTGCTTTCGAAATAACGTAAAGGTTCCCTATTTTTTTTTAAACCACAGTTTGGAAATGTTTTGACATGTTAACATCAAACACGAGAGAATTATTAACAAGCATGAAAATTGTCGTGATAAATCTACCCCTACATAATATTGCGTTTCTTATAAAGTGAAATAATCATTATTTTAAAATTATTCCCTATGTAGTCCACTACTTCTTCCATCTTTCACAAGTCGTAAGTTTATCGTCGAGAAGTAATAAAATACAGATTTCCTATTTTTAATTCGTCGAGACGAGACGACGTGACGTTTAAGATAGTATACACAGCACCACATTGCACTCGTCGCCTTGAAACATAAGGTGTTAAGTCTCGTTACTCTAGTAATTCCTTTAGCATTCAGCACCCTCCAAACCGGGATATAGTAATGTATGTACCTTACTATATTATTGTGTCTAGTGCAAGAAATAGGAGCTGCGGTGGTATCTATTTAGACAGTTTCCGGCAACAGAAACCTATTACTAGTAAAACTTAAGTAAAGTCATTATGCATCCCTATATTTTTTCATGTCTTTAATATAGTTACGTAAATTAATGAAATATATGCAAATCTTATTATTTAACATCACTTTCAATTTTGAAACGTTGCAAATCCTCTGGGGTCGATAAAATATAACTTTGTTACTATCAATAAAAGCAAGTAAACTTGCATTACCACACGCTAAATTATATAAAGATGAGGAAACGTATTTACACAATATATTATTCCTGAATCTTATTACATAAATCAACCAATGTTTACTCTAAGTTGGATAGCTTTAAGTCTGTGGTCGATTTGTAGTGAATTTTGCCTGTATCTTTAAAATTATCGAAAATCAAACAAGCACTTTAAAGACAATGTTTTTAAATATTGTACGATGATAAATAAATAATGGTATATAACATTTAAGGTCTCAATTGTTATAAATTTGTTAGTCATTTGATTATAAAAAGTAAAGCTTTAATAAAGTTTATAGAGAAATTTGAAATATGGACTTCCGGTGACACCGTTCCGCACCAGCCCTACAGGAAACCATCGAAAGGTAAAGTGACAAATTGAAAAAGCGCTTTTATAGTGTATTTTACGAGCTGCCTCAGGATACGCGCCGGTTGACGACCGAGAGGTCCTCCCGCAGCCAGGAGGCGCCACTTTAATGGACTCCCAGCTTCGTATCTCAGATGCTCCCCTTCAAGTGGATAGAAAATATTATTAGGGGCATATAGTTATAGAAAAACAAACAACAGTGAAGTGATGACGTGAAATACTTCAACATGTGAAACTTAATAGTACTAGCGAATAAGTTGAAAATATTTATTCTTTAATAGTGAAATATATCATATAATATATAACAGTCAAAAAACGACACAAATGTTAAGGATAAGAAGAAGTGAAATATGTTTAAATATGTATGTGTCTATATGTATACATAGATGTATTTACATAAACATGGTACGTATGTGTATGCTATAAACAAGTATATTGTGATAAATGTCTTAATGTCTCTCGTCACCTACCACAAGCATCTATCCACTTCCTAATTTGACTAGAAGAGATTGCTTTTAGGCTTTAAGTCCACTTGTTAGAACCTATAAGGTAATACAACAAAGATTTAAATAAATATTAAAATTCTCATTATAATAATGGTTTTATGAGTGTCTATTTTTGGACATAGTTTACATCCAGAAGTTTACAAAACCTTCAATATATCGCCGGTTAACTTTATAGAGCTTTCTAGTACTGCGACTTCCGGCAATCACTCGAGAACCTTATTGTCCCATTGAAATATTCAATTTTAATATTAGATAGAATTACAATCGATAGGGTACCGAATAAAATATCGTCTTAATATTACGCTGTGGATTCAGAAGATCGTCCCGGCTCGAAGGTGCATTTGAAATTTAAAAGATTCTGGGGAACGTTAAATTCGGAGCGAATAGGGTAAGGCGGCCGGACTGACGTTACGCTCTGCGATCGATTCCGAATAGAAGTAGACGTTTCACTACTTATTTTACGAGCACACACTGCGGCGTGAGTGATAGAAGCTGTATAAAATACCAAGCTCACCCCATGCTGTGTAAATAACCTTAATAATTATTATTGTTTTAGCAGGAAATTTGACCATTAGAAATGGAAATTGGAAATTTCAACAATACCGAAAATCTGTTTTAATTTCTGTAACTTTAAAAAAATGTTTCATACACATAATATTTATTAACACATTATCCATCACAATATAAATGAGGATTGATTGTATAAAAACAAGTAATTTTTTTAACTATAATGGACTACCATCATCATAATAATTAAACATGCGATGATGTTGAGGCAAACTAGTAATGTTCGAATTAACTAAGAAAGTTTGAGAACGCGCTATCAATAAATAGACCCTTGTCTACGTGACCCTAAAATCAAACTTGGTCTTTTCATGTTATGACGACAGACCAAACATTAAATTTCACCAGTTTTTCCTTAATATATTAATATAAATAGAAGACAAAGTTGTATTACCACTGACCCGCATTGAACCAGCACGGTGGGAGAAGGCCCAAATCTTTCCTTTATGGTGGCTTATGTTCAGCAGTGGAAGTGTATCGACTGATGATGATTATGATGATAAAGAAAGATATTAAAAATGATGTCATTTATAGATCACGAGTTTTCTCTCACATTAAAAGAAACAAGATGGTAAATGACGCTGGTCAATAGTGAGTTGATAGAGCGTTCTAGAAAACTGTTGCTCAGATGATGTTGGTCTCTTTTCTTTAACCGGACTATTAATTTTTCAAGAATGTCAATTTGTATTTACGCGACCGCTACCTCCTATTACTTGTACTACAAAGAATCGCCACACAAATTGTCGGCAAGGAAATTCCGAAGTAAGTTGCAAAGCACTGATAAAATAAGCCCATTGGGGTTTGTAAGGAGAGGTACGAACTAACTGTGCGTTCAGGGGCCTTCGGACGGGGGAACTATGATTGTAACTATTTCGAATGCAGTTTAAGTAACAGGGAACTAAGTTAGCGAGTTGACAAGTCGTCGAATAACTGATAGTAACTGTTTTTGCTGTTGCTTGACGTTTTAATATTTCAATTCAAATAACGTTTAAGTTGAGTATTTTTCTTCTTATAACCACTACCTAGCATGAAAATTTATTTTAATATAAAAAAGTCATTAAAATTCCTTCTAAGATCTATGAGTTGGAATTCTATTGAATCCTGAAATCAAGTTTTATTTTACATACAACACAAAAGAAAAATAATATAAAAATGTAATCATGTTAACAAATTTTTGAACCCTCTTTGGTCTTCCAACGCTTACCAACTCAATTCCCAAGTACCTTCATATTTTAACGTCGCACTTCGGCAAACAGGATTATTTCGCTTGGACAACTGAATCTAATTGAGACATCACATGTGACGGTGACGCTGGAGCTGGACATGCCAATGTGAATACTCCAGTCCTTACATTAGAGGATAAAATACCATGTCATATCTTTGATTGAAGTGAGCTGGCATATATCGTCGCGCAGCAACAATGAGGGCTAGGGGGTGGGCGGAAGAGAGCCCTTAGGGGTTTTTTAACAGTTTTCGAACGATATATGCACCCCGGGTCACGTATCGTATGAAGTAGCTTCCAGGATAAGCGGTTTCATTTTTCTTGTGGGGGCTGCCCACAGATTTTTTTCGGCGTCCATCGAATTTTATTACGGCACGGGATTCGAATAGATTATTTATATTTACGGTACAGATAACTAACGTCCGTTGTCATATTCATTAAAAAAAATTACAACTATGATATTGATATTTGTACACTTTTGCATAACCAAATAATCATCTATTATTTTATCCTGTACAGGACCTGACAAGTTAAGATCTGAACTAAACAAAAAAAAATCTGCTTTTTCCTGATATTATTATTCAGGGCTTTTTGAACTTATATTTACATCATTTAATATTTATGCTATCTAGTCATCTACTATAACAAAATGTGTACATACACGTATGTGTATATAGTCACATTTCAAAATTCTTATTTCTATTATTTACTATAGTACATATTCCTTTACAATATATTATAAATTCTAACAATTTACATTTTATTAATTCGTTTAAGCTATCAGTATATATTCTTAAGCATGTTTCCTGTTTAAATTCATACCGTAACATCCTATGAATAGGACACTCAATTATTTAACTGTCATATCGGACTAATATAATAATGAATTACGCAAGGTTTTTTTTAAAAAATCCATTCACTTAGTTTATGTTCAAACAAACAATTTATACAAGTTTTACATTTATACATATATATATATATAT
>DWLS01003757.1:0-15171 GCA_018246255.1 Pachliopta kotzebuea | reverse complement strand
ACGTCTTTATAGGTATTCCGACAGTCTTTGAGAAATTTCATGCTCTGTACGTCCAATAACATGATAAGGGATTCTTTCCTGTTAACACCAGGTAAGTTTCTTTTATTTGCACAGCCTCTTCTATAGCTACTATTATAATAAAACATGAGGAAATTAATATTTTTCCCTTTGTATTAAAAACATTAATTCTAAAACCTTTAAAATACTAAAGATTTTTTTGATTAGTTCACATACCTTCCCGCCGATAGACAGATACAAAGTAATTTAAACTTGAACACTTCCCTTTCTATTGTGAGTTATAAATTATAATAAACTACATAAATGTTCATACAAACATATCGATACATTAACAAAGATTTACGTAGCTTTTTTTAACTCTATCGAGACGTGAGATTGATATAATCGAATTATTTCTCAGCACTGGAAAATTACCCTTCAGTTTCCGATGTTAAACGAAACTTTCATAACACAATTATGGAGGCAGTGACAAATGGTCTAAATATTCATAAGCCAACTTAACCGTCGAGTAAACTTGGTCAGAGCCGAGAATCACTATATACATACTTTAATACGACTCTAATAGTATCGTTTTAATAACATTTTTATGTGAAATTAACAAATATGTTAAGTATTTACACTGATGAGGTATAGCATCTGTTTTTTAGGTAGATAGATAAACAAGGCGTTTATTTATCCATGCAAAAGATGTATACATAAACCAATACAATGTTATAACTTTAGCTAAATATACAAAAGTGCATAAACGTAATTGTAGTTTTACAGTAATGTGTATATATTACAATGAAAACATTGAAGGTCGTTATGAAATATTCCAAAGTAAATATCCTAGCGGGTATAAAGGGTCCCAAATAACAACTCACGGTAGCTAAGCTACCTTCATCTTCTCGTGGTGCATCCTGCTAATCAAGAAACGAGACTATAGCTACCCATCTACTAGTATTGGGCCAGGGTGGTGGGATACGGCCCAAAACCTCTCTACTATTGAGTGAGGCCAATGACTAGCAGTGTACGTTTATCGCCTGATGAAGAACTATCCTGGCTAACGCGGCATTGATTTAATTAATTTTATAAATCTTGTGTGTGTTTTTATTTTTAACCACTACAAAACATGTTTCGCTTGCACTTTGAAACATTGCTTGTTTTATAGTTTACCTAAGACAAAGCCTGTTGGCGATTAAAACATACATTGTGCAGTCCTCGCATCCGGCCACTGCGACCAGCTCGCCACTAATTGCGGTGGACCAATTTATCAGGCGCACCGCGGCGTCCTGCTGAAATTAAGAAAATTAATGCCCTACCATTTCCCACTTTCACGGTCGTTAGGAATTATCCTAATGCGCTCATCAACAACCATTCCCGTTGCAATCCAATTTTATTGTTCTAGAAATAGCATCTTTTTCAGATTCTTTGTCCTTACTTTTCCAATATCAACTATTCGTAACTAATACGTAAACAACCGGGTTAATAAGACGACCCAGGCTTTATTATCCGGATCTTTCTTAACTTATAAGATTAAAATTTACCTGAATAGCCCAGGAGCGGACATACTTTGGACGCAAAGGCCATGAGTTCGATCCTCTGTACTTTTTCTTTTTTGATTTTTCATATCTACCACATTGCTAACTTTGACCTTTAATATCTCCTCAACCGAAAGAGCTACAGACTTTTTATTTTTGATTTCTCGTCTCCTTATCCCGTACTTCGTTTTATCCTGAAAGAGTATCCATGCAGCTCGCCGCTTTAAAAGTTACATGCGTATTTAAGTCAGTGCATTGTTCTCTTTCATGCTGATACTTTCAGATTAATTGTCAATCATCATAACGGAAAATTGCTTTATTTCGATCAAACTAAGAATCATGAACAAAGGATTCAATGAAAAAAATACGCCAAAACAATAGGCAACAAATTTAACCTTTTCCTCACAATTTTACTCACTAGCACTAAATAAGATCTATACATAATAACATATCGATGGTTTTTTTTATTCTACTATTTTTATAAATATATAAGAAAGTTTTATATATAAGTTAAAACAATATTCTGTGGGAGTTATTACGAATATTTGACACATAATATCCCCGTGATAAAGAACTTAAAATGTCGAGACGTAATGTTAACTGCCACGTCCCACATAACGTTGTAAAACGGGATAACATTTCAAAGTTACACGAATGTCCCGCTTTGGATTCTAAAACTTAATAGTCCCATTTCATAAACACGTCCATCTGTTAAAATGGTTTTACACTTTTTCAGAATTTTAACCTACTTTTAGTACGTTGTCAATTCAACGACTATATGTTTTCATTTCTTTTATGGAAAAGCTGTCGCTGAATTTAGTACCGAAGTCTGTTTTTAATACTATTTATTTGTTAGAAATATACATCACAGTTTTATACTATAAATATCTATGATAACTAAAAAAAACATTTGTTTCTATTAATTTGCACAGAAAATGCGATTTAGATCGATTATGTATATAATTTACCTCAACGTTATCAATCGATTGCATAATTTAACTATTATTAAAATTTAGTGTTTTACTGGTACTATTTGTTTTACATAGATAAATAGACATTATTTTTACTTATAATAATAAACTTTTGGTACAGGCAATAGTTTTTTTATATCTAAAATTAATGATTAATTAGACATCTGCATCAGAGCTATATTATTTTGCGCAGGATCATTTACAACTGTAACCAAAAAAAACTTTGTAACTCTAATTAATACCTACCGCGTTGAGCTTTATATTTAAACTGTCATTAAGTTCTAACTTAACGTACATCTTACGTGCGGTTTCTTTAATCTGGCACGCTTCGTTAAACTGAGATTAAGAAATAATGAGACCTCCGTCCGGCTCCAGGCGCTTCATCCGAAAGGAATAAAAATAACGAAACAATGAAAGAATTTTTAAAATCCATACACGGATGTATCCTGTTATCTATTTTTAATTATCTATTTAGGTTTAAGATTAAAAATGGCTTAGTAAATATGGAAATAAAATACAATTCCCAAATATTACTTAACTACTCCGACAAATTTTCTATTAGATCTAAATTATATTATCTCTTTCTAATATCATTTGAAATATAAGAGTATATTATGACTTGTGATTATCCTTACTAGTCTCTACATGTCATAAACAGTTCTGGCGTGGCAACACAGTATCTTGGGTCTTATGATACAAATAGAATAATGTCACTTGTCGATGGTCACGCTCTCTCTGTTTCCTTCATTCTTGGCGACCGGTATTCGAATGTTTAAAATATTCTGTATAACGTCAGACATTTATTATAAATATCTAATGTTTGTATAAACGAGTAAACATGTAAATAAAACCTTATTCGTAAAAGTACTCGGTTTTTATTGAATAACACGCAAAAGTTATTAGTGCGCGTTAGGGAAAATTAGGTATCCTCCCATGCGCCACTCAGTCAAAGAAATAATAATTTCTGGCTAAATAATAAATGGCCGCAACCTCTCTATGACCATTCCATTTGCCAACCATCATGCCTAAAACATTCCTTCACTATTGTAAAATTCAAAACAATTATCATTGCATATCATTATTAATTATTCTTGCCGTCTTATTGATTACCAGCACCAATGGTTACGGAAGATTTGACCTGTAAGATGTCTAGAAATATCTATCATTGAATACATGTCTCTCCGAATGACCTCACTGAGTCTTGAATTCTTCTAAAGATTTTGTAGGGACAGTAGTTGTAAATTGTCCACGTGACGTGAAGCTTGTTGATTCCAGGTTTACATTACACAACTGAATCTCTACATTATCTCTAATTTGTGCTGATCGTAGACTGTTCACGTAGTGAATGATATTGAGCAATAAATAATTATTTTAGCTCGAGAGCGTAACGGTGCGTGCGTATGGATCACAAAGTCGTGATATAGAGAGTTTTGTCCTATATATAGCGCTGTTTGATCGCTGGAAAACCCCTGAGGTTCAAAATAAAGTTGCCAACTCAATATTATACAAACGAAATGATTCTCAACCAAATTATCTTGTCTTGTACGTATAAAAGTACTGTTGCTACGATAAATATTATCATAATAAACTGTTTCGTGAAAGAACAGATATGTTTCGTATTTAATATGATTAAGGTTATGTTATTGAGATAAAATAAGTATATTAATAGTATGATAAAGTTGATATTAGAGTTCCATAAAGTTATTCAACAAACGGTACGGAACGTACAAAACTAAATTAGGCCCGCGGCTGCACATGTTTACGCTGACAGCAGCGAATTTGCATTCGGCGCTCGGAATAATGTTTTTGTTAACAATTTGCGGCCGGCTGTGATTTACTTAGTTTTGGTAATAGCGGAACTATCGCTGTATACTGATTGTTAATGGAAAATACATTCGCGATATTATTCAATATGTATTTTATTCACGTACCGATCCCGTGTTTATTTTTCACGAAGTTACCAGTAGTTTTCCGGTGTCAGTTTTCTTTCAAGTATCAAAGACTTCCACTATAACAGAAGACTGTACAAACTTCTTCTAGACTAACGCGTCTCACCTAGATTAAATTACCTTCAAATGACATTAGAGTCAAGCTAGTATATATCGTATAAAAATATTATAAATACTATGGCAATACAATATATAATATAATTTATCAAAAGCCACACCTATCGGTCAGTCCCAGTGATGTTAAATTTTCAATTAATGTTGATAAAAAGAAAACTAAAAATGAAAAACTTGCGAATTATAACTCGTTTATTAAATTATATAAGTTATAGAATGAATTCTTTGCCGAGGTTTCCTCAAGGAGCTACAGAATGGAGTCGTTCCAAAATGGAGTTGTAAAGTTCTTCTGGAGTCGATAGCGCGAGTGGTGCCTTTGGTGCTACAGTAACTGCTGAACACCAGGTAGATCGTATGCTTGTTTACCACCTTAGTGGTATAAAAAAACATATTTATTACACCGAAGATCCGAATGCTTTGTAGCACCTGAGGATTTAGCTGATAAATATCTTCACGTCAGTCTATGCGAAGTATCAACAGCTTCATAATTAATCTTTTACAGATAATTTGTTTTAAAAAAAATGCATGTATATTTCGCATTAAATCAAATAACGTATGCGTCAGACGTTTGCTGCGGCGTTTTTATATATTTATATTGTCCCATTATTAAATTTTAAATTACAAAGAGTAAACGTGAATTGCCCTCAAGTGGAGTGCTCTGAACAGGGCCAGGAGGCGGATGTGAAATGGCTCCGTTGAATTTTCACACGTGGGCAATAAAGCGAGCTTTCATGGAGTAATATCTGCTTGTGTTTGCATTATGTTACTCATTTCATAACGTTCTCAAACGCCGCTATTAAAGGTTAACATTACGATTGTTTTTTTTTTACCGTGAAATAATGAAAATTGTTTATTGTGGTTTTTTCTCTTTACTTTTACAATAAAATCGGACCTAGTTTTAAAGCATAAGACTGGCTCCGTTTTAAAACTAATGAAGACAAAACTCAAGAACCTCTTGCTTAAAGAGGTTATATATACCATACCATACATAAAGCAATGAACATTAAGAGCTAGCAAATCTTTATAGGGAGCAAGTTATCACGAGGAGGTCCCCAGCAGCTTATAAAAAGAAATATCTAAGTAACATTTTTAGAAAGACTTAACAACTTATATGCGTAAATATATACTACTCGTATAATATATGTGCTATATACTGATATATTATTTATGGTACTATCATTCGTCTACAAGCTTTTTTTGTGTTATATATGGGACATTTTTACAATGACAAGCATTGCGAAAAGCTGTCAAGAGTAAATCAACATGTCAGTGTTGCCGTAATAAATTTTCGTACATCCGCTAGTCGCAGCTGGCAATATTAATTAAAATACTAAAACAAACAAAAAGAGAACTGTTTTTTATGCAAAAAAGATTGCTTGTTAACTTAATTATCAATTTCGTGTGCCTTGACTTTACATAAGTTATTGAATAACTGTGTATTGTTTGTAAGTTTATTTTCGAAGTGATTACTTGGTTTTTGTTTCGCTTAAAAACTGTCTAAGGTTTCTGCGATAAATTTATTACGCCTACACAATATACACATACTTACAATGAATGAAAACGCTGCCTAAAGAAATTATTAAAGGTACCGTTTATTACAAAGCGAGCAGCCGGAGAGAATATTCACATTGTGATGTCTCTTTTGACACTGATGTACTTATAAGAGGTAAGAGCTTTTTCATTTACATTTTATTAGCAGCCACGACTGCTGGTGCCTTGCGGCTGAAATTCGTGAATTTATTACACAATACAGACACGCTGATTCACGGGTGGGAACTGTGCCCGGGGATTTCGGCGGCCATTCCAAAAAACCGCGACACAACGGAAGTGCATAGACAGACAGCTACTGTTACAGCTTTAATTATAGTTTACTAACTCAAGTTTCTATTTAAACTATATATAAATCTAATGAAACCAAACAATAGCTAAATTTTATTACGAAGGTAAAAATGAATAACTTTTCTTTTTTCTTATATTCGATGAAGCGATAAGACGAGAAAGGCGTTCACATTATGATAAGTGATGCGCTTGACAATAATAACTTGTTGTCGCTAGTTAAGGTTAAAGCTTAAGGTGAAGGTTAAAGGAATCCTTTTACGGATCATCTGCTGGTGCCCTGAGTGGGCCCAGAGGAATGTGTGGTACTCGGCCTGGGCGGCTCCTACCCACTAAACCTACCGCAAAAACCATCAGCCGGTATGAATGTGATTCCCCGGATCTGTCAGTGACAGGAGACCCCAACGACCGGCAGGTCCCGGCAAAGACCGGACTTCTGCCTCTAAAAGGGGACTTCTCCGGCTATTAAAGACCACGCCGAAGCATTGGCGGGGCCAGGTGCCTAACCTGGCCCGCTTTGGGTTACGGGGGCAGCAAGAGCTCCCTTAGCCCTCCCTCACCCACCACGGCAAAGTGGGTACAAGTAAGGGGGGGGGGGGCTAGATTGTACCCAGCCTATATGTCAGTAACCTTAGTTCATTTACGAATCATTTCATTTCTGATTCGATCCCACAATATGATTAACTCATTTAAATATGCTGCCAAATAAATATTAATCACCAAAAACCTTCATCGTAACCTAAAACTTTCCTTTAACTAATAATCATAAATATACATTACTACCATTAAAGTAATAGTAATAAAATTATTATATACTTACTTATTTTGTATAAAATATTACACTAACAATATAAATACAGCAAGAATTAAGTTATTTTATAAGAACTGCGCAGTTTTATTACGAAAAATGTTTACTGAAATATAAAGTGTATTACACTAATAAGATTTGCCTGTGCTTATTGATAAGGTGAAAAGCAGCTGACTTGACTTGTATTAAGTTAAACGTTTCTCTCTAAATTGTCACTTGGTTTAAGTTAAAATATGGGGATTAATTTGAACTCTTACCACATTTAACCTTAATAACAACATTTAGCCTTCCATTATGAAACGTCAGCTTAAAACTTCAAATTTACCAAAAATGCTGAGTTCTTAATTTTCAAGTTAAAACTATTATATATTCATGAGTAATCTTGCAACAATTAAATCCGTAAGTGAAGTTAAACAAAGCTCACTTTAAATAACGCAATTGTATGAAAGACGCTTTTATAAATCTATTGTAAAACGAGTCTTTATTGTTATAAACATTTAAAATGTATATAATTCATAGAGCTGGAATATTTGTTACGTCAGAAACAAGAGCTCATGTATTGACAACCGCTAAATAAATGACCTACACTCAGTCTTCATAAGAGAAGGTCTGAACTCCAGCAGTGGCAACGTCATCTGTGCTACTTATCACTATTACTTATTGTTGAACAAAAAAGAAGAAAATGGAAAGCAAAAAGGCTGCGATTTATGTTTCAAATAACGCTGATTAATCAACTAGTCAACAATTGCACGTCGCGGTTACCATGGTAGAATTTATTACAGCTACACTGACAATTTGATTTAGGCGGGAAAATATCTTTATACAATAATTTTAATTGCCATCCTAAAAAAATTTTGATTTTTATGATATCTAAATATCATATTGTTTATACCTTTTGAGATATTTACACGAATTTTTCCAGCTGTGATTATTTCGACATAGAGTTTTAGTGAAAGTTAAATACAGTCGTACTCATTCTTTAAAAGAAAATATACTTTGAAAAGAAGAAGAGTTTTTAGAACGCATTTTAAAATATACAGCAAGAACAAGATAACTTCTTCGAATTTTTGTACAATTGTGAGGTAGAATTTAAATGACGCTAATCCTAAACAAAATTGTCAAGTTATTAACTTGTGTTGAATAGTCATTAAATTAATATGCAGACTCTTTGAAACATCTTCCTTGCACGAAAAAGTTTACAACTTCATAGATTAAAAGAATGATACAAAAAATAAATACTTCTGTGAATATATAATGTCAACAGGAATCAGAGAGACGAAGAGGCTATTAATTTAAACATTAATTAAGCCAATAATATGAACACAAAAGAGAACTTAATAGAAATACTACCAAATATCTATCATGATTACATTGGTTAGATAATCTGCCTATATATATTATAGTCTGGCAAACGTTTTAAAGTATAGTTATCGAACTAACAATTTTAATGAAAATAAATATATAATAACCGTTTGTGGTGTATTTAAGAAAAAGAATATGGCATCTTACGTAGCTGTAGTTGGTTAAAAAAAAAATTTATTCAAGTTCAGCTCGTATGTTGTAAATTTTTTTATCATTTACAGACGCAGTTGTTAAATGGAGCGTGGTGGTCATATTTGCTAATTTTTATTGGCATTTATCTTTTCTGTTTGTTCCTGAACTTTGTTGTGAAGAAAATGAACGGTTAATGTGTTTCTTAAATATCATTTTATTAACAAGTAATAGTCCATTGATTTAAAAAATAATCCATTTTTGTTACAAGTAATCAAAGGTCTGTATGTAATTTTAACTTGAAGATAATTTAGGTCCCCACAAAGTAACGAAACAGGATAGACGACTATTTAACATTTTTTTAATAACAAAACAGTTGTCATAATGGTAAAAGATTTACAGTAAATAATGCGTTACCAGAAAAGCATTAATTACACGATTTTTAAATTCATTGCAGAAAGAAAGATCGAGGAAAGAATAAGGAAACTTGATAGCAAAGATTCAAGCTTGCGGCTGGCGGAGTGTCAAACAAGAATAGCTGCTATTACACTTAAAAATGAATTTATTCGTAAAGGGCAAACCTTTATTTTTGATAGAGGAAATAACCTTGGTGTTGAAAAGTCGTTATTTTCTGCATTCAGCAGTAGTCACAACTATTCTAATCGCTCAGTACTTCATTCTAATATGATACTAAATAAAAAATCGTATTCTACACCAACAGGCTCCAATAGAGTTGTAAACAAAAATACAAACCGTAATATTGCTAAGGAAGCTGACTCTATTAAAGATATAAAACATAGTGCTCCTATTCAACATTTGAAAGATTTGAAAATTGATGAAGAAGTAAAACATTGCTTGTCAGATATAATACAAAATATCAAAGATTAATGGACAATTTAATTTTTCATTACTACTTCCCATTCATTACAAAACCTTGAGAAGATGAAAAGTTTCTAATTCATCTTCTGTAGCCACTAAATCATGAGAACTATTAAGCAATTTTATTCATCAGCATTTCAAACAAAAATTATAGTACTTATTCTATTACTTGTACCCAAAACATAGTCATTAAGCAAAGGGACCTACTGTGTATATTCCAATAATTTTCTATTTGCAACGAGACGAAAAATTTTTTTTAGAAGGGTTGTCATTACATTATTATTGATTTAACAACCATTTTAAAGGAATAATAATTAGTTTTAATAATTCATAATATTTTATTAATAATAAAAACAGTTAAAAAGCATCAGTACCAAATAATTCTTCAATCTCAGGTAAACTACAATGACTAAGTTTATTGTAACTATAGTTACAAATATAACAATCTACATTTTAGTATATTTCATAAGTAACATACAAATACATATATAATAGAGCATGTCCGTCGGTTGAAATGTTTTGGCATCTATTGAGAAGTGATACAATTAGAATAAAAAAGGAATTGCAATGATTTTATTTTTATTTTTAGATGTAATATTTACAGATAAATTATCAAATATTGTCGTAGTTGTTTATCTAAAGTATCTACGGTGATTTGGTAAAAAAATAACTGATTATAGGCCAAACATAAAATTTGGCTTAAAGGCCGTGCTACCGAACTATAAAATATTAAAAAAAAGATAGATGTGACAATGTTGTTATTAACGTCAAGTTTGTCACCTTTGTTTTGTTTCTTTTAATGTTATATTTTATATCAAATAAAACAAGTAATAGTTTGTTTTTAAAATTTTATTATATAATGGAAACAATTATAATTTAACATTAACGGGATTTACCTAATTTTTAAAATTAAGATGACGTCCATTATAAAGTTACACTGTCTTTCCGGGGCCGGTGATGAATCTCCACCATGCTACGTACTACAAGTGGATGAATTTAAGTTTCTTTTAGATTGTGGCTGGGACGAAAAATTCGATATGGATTTTATAAAAGAGTTAAAAAGGTTAGGTTTCATGGTTATGTTTTTGTTTATAGTACATAACCTATCAAACTACGTTTAGTTTAAAGTTGCACTGAGCTACAATATTTTATCTCAAAAAATAAATAACTTGTATTAAAAAAATTGTTTAGTGTTTTATAACCTTTGAAATTTTATTAGAGAACGTTATTGTTTGGATTATTTATATATTTTTTTAGTGGTAAACTTCATTTATTTCTAATTTCAAGTGATCTGTGAATTTGTTTGTTCAAGTATGAAAAGTTATATAGCTGGTAAAATTATACAGTAATTTAAATAAACTATTGCAGTCTTTACAATGAATAGTTACAACTTGTAATTTTGGACAGGATTTATTACTTGCTCTTAAAAGAGATTTATTGTGTCAATACTCTATTTTAATATATCATAAAGTTGGCATTAAGTAAAGCAAAAGAATCTCTTTTAGGCATGTTAATAGTATAGATGCCGTGCTGCTATCCCATTCGGATCCTCTCCATCTTGGTGCTTTGCCGTATGCAGTTGGGCAACTTGGCCTAAATTGTCCAATTTATGCCACACTCCCTGTATATAAAATGGGACAGATGTTCATGTATGACCTGTATCAAGCACATAGAAATGTGTCAGATTTTGATCTCTTCACACTTGATGATGTAGATGCTGCATTTGATAGAATCACTCAGTTAAAGTACAATCAGAGTGTTGACATGAAAGGTATGCTTTGGTATATTTTATATTAATATTATAAAATCCTTTACCACTTGAGTCCCCAATTTATTTGAAATTTTTTAACACATTGATCTTATTTAATTTTACTGTTATATAATGATGAAAACATTTATTTTATGAACGTAACCAAAATATAAGTTTATTCAGTAAACAAGTAAATTAACACATAATAGATTAAAATGATTAATTTCAATGACAAGACAGACTCTTCATCTGATTAATCGGATTCACCAAATGTACCCACAAAGTTAATACATAAAAGTAAACTGGACAATATGTAAAAGTTAAAGTATTCTAATTGAGCGTATTTAGCCATCTTCAGCATCATCATGCATGTAACATCACACACAACATAAAACTCACTCAAACACACACACACACACACATATACCCACGTTACAATATTATATATCTATATTTAGTTTTTCCCCCTTTCCATTATCTTGCATATTAGTGTATGACTGATCATTTTTGTTTGTAACAAAAACGTTGTCATTTCTAATACTAAGAAATTGTAAGCACCAATATTGTAACGGAAACTGGTTCCCGAAATACAGGTATTACTCCTAGTTCGGGATCCACGGACCAAATAAAATGTAGAAAACTGTGTATTTTTTAGAGAAATAAATAAAATAAAAAAAAAATGAATACAAACCTGAAATTGTCTCTTATCTAGTCACTCAAAAAATTTCACAAAATTATTAATTGGTTCAAATTTTAGATATTCCATATAGTCCTATAAAAAAAGTATATTTATTTCTACTAAATATCGTTAATAAAAATCAAGGAAAGATCTCTTTTTGTGTCTGATTAAAGACAGCTACCTATTTACACAATTTAACTTTCATCATCATGCAACAACTTAGTGGTTAAAGATATTTTTTCTTTTTAATCAGTAAATGTATCTAACAAGGAATTGTGTTATAAAAAAAGTAATGTGTTTTGTATATTTCAGGTAAAAGTCATGGGTTGAGGATAACACCCATACCTGCTGGTCATTCTCTCGGTGGTACAGTGTGGCGTATAGTGGCGCCGGGTGAAGAGGACATAGTATACGCACCTGACTTCAACCATAAGAAAGAGCGGCATCTAAATGGATGTGAAATTGATAAAATAATGCGACCATCACTACTATTGCTCGGTGCTGCGAATGCAGATTATGTACAACAGAGGAGAAGATTAAGAGATGAGAAGTTGATGAGTAAGTATCTACTGATATAACATATAACTTAAGAGAGATATGTTATAGAAAATAACTATTGAATATTACAATAGTTACCATAAACTTAATGAGTAAATTGTTTTAGCTACAATACTAAGTACACTCCGCGGCGGTGGCTGCGTGCTCGTGTGCACTGACACTGCAGGCAGGGTGCTTGAGCTGGCCCACATGCTGGACCAACTGTGGCGCAACAAGGACTCTGGTCTTGTCGCATACTCACTGCTCCTGCTGTCCAACGTCAGTTACAACGTCCTGGAATTTGCAAAGTCTCAGGTAAATAACATTACTATATATTAATGTGGTCAAACTATCTCTGCTTGTGATTAAGTAGAGATTGGTTAAAAGCATAAAAATTTTTTTTAATGATTTCAGTAATTTTATGCACAATCTAAAAACAGTATGAGAATCTATTTTATCCAAATAATTTATATGTAAATAAAAGACTACATATCAACAATATTAAAAACATAAGATTTAAACATCTTTAACAAAAAAAAACTATACCCAGTAAAGTATTGTAAGTACCAATAAATATTTAAAACTTTTAACTTAAAAAAAGGCAGAATGAAAAGAATCTATGTGCTGTCTCATTACGTTAAGTCTAAGTGACAAATAGTGTGGAAGTTAATATGAAGTTATTACCAAAATTAGTTTAACCTTACAAACTCTTTTATAAAAACAGTTAAAAAGCAGGTCTCTTTAAGTGTTGTAGCCATCCTAGCAAATGGTCACTATGACCATTTTCCGTTTCGTCAGCTGGTTGCTCATCAAATCTTTAATGTGATTACAGATAGAATGGATGAGTGATAAACTAACCAGGGCCTTCGAGGGCGCGCGCAGCAATCCCTTCGCGCTCCGGCACCTCCAGCTTTGCCACTCAGTGGCCGAGGTCACAAGGACCCCTGGACCAAAGGTTGTCCTCGCTTCGTTTCCAGACTTGGAAGTCGGTTTCGCGCGCGACTTGTTCTTGCTTTGGGCGTCTAATCCATTGAATTCTATAGTTTTAACAGCCAGGTAATATAATATTTATCAAAAATTGTTATAAAACAAAAATAAGTATATTGAATAGTGCCAACTTCTTATGTTCTAACTTAGTCCAGAAACATAAAATACTATCTAAACAGTATAGTTAATTAATTACAAATAAGGCCCCTACCATGGGAATTTCACAATGCTGCTCCAAAACCCAATCAAGGATCTCTGTCATAAAGTTAATTGTTATCCACTTCAAGCAGTTCACTAATCCACAGATATATCGATACCGCTCACTTTATCATTTCATTACAATCTTGGTTGGTTTACTTTCAGAACGTCTCCAGGAACACTGGCACGGGATCTCATAAACAAGGGCGGTGAGCGTACCATAGAGCTGACCGTTAAAAAACGTGTGCGGTTGGAGGGCGCCGAGCTGGAGGACTTCTTGCAACAGCAGCGGCTAAAGATAAACAACACTGTCAAGTGAGTTGTGTGAAGCTGTGTTTCCCAGTGATAATTAATTTATTGATGCCTACCCCTACGTCAAAAAGGAGATTCATCATCATCATCATCATCTCAGCCTATTGCAGTCCACTGCTGAACGTAGGCCTCTCCAATAGATTTCCAAAAGGAGATTCGTGAATGTAATTTATTTGCTTATATTTCTCACCCGTAAAGCCGATTGAAGATCATCAGATTGCCATTTTTTTTAATATCCTCTTGCAATCCTAAGGGAGGAAGCCGGCGGTATATCATCGGATTCAGAATCGGAAGGCGAGTTGGAGATGTGGGTGGTGACCGGCCGGCACGATATTCCGGTGCGGTACGACAGCAGACCGACCGGATGCTTCAAGAGCAACAAGCGTCACCACGCCATGTACCCGTTCCACGAGGAGCGCACGCGAGCTGACGACTACGGCGAGATTATAAGGGTGAGAATCGAAACAGTAATTTATTTTCAGCAGTGAAAGGCGTTTACCTGCTAGCAAAATCTACTCATGCGCAGAACAAAGATGTACTACTCTTGATGTCATGTCCAAATCCATGAATATAGAAATATCTCTCTTTGCTTAGCTTTACTCAAATAACTTCCTACTAATATATTCTTTTTTGGTGTGTGTCCGTGAAGAATAGGATTTCGCTATGGCAACTTAATTAACAGACGCCTCAGTTTATGACATGATTATTCTCATAATTAACATTTTTTTGAGATAAAGCTTTCAGTTGACTAGCCATTACTAGTAAAAAAACGTAATTGGGCATTTATTGATCTGTTTTAAATAAATAAAAAAATAATTTTACCTTACAATTTGTTTAGGTTACCACTGTCAAAAAAACATTTGAAACATTGTCTTATGAAATAACTGAAATAAATTTTTGTAACTCAATACATGTTCGTGGTGTTCAATAGCTATCATTATCAACATACAACGGTAGTAAAGTATTCTTGACGGACACACTACACCATCCGCAGGTTCATTGTCGTTTAACAGGACAGAAAATAAAAAAAATATATTTTCTATTATTTTTTTTTTTTTTTTATTATTTTTGATATGCTCTTTTATTCCTCGGACTATTGTCGGAGACCTTGTTTGCTTATCA